>SJXQ01012782.1:255518-269814 GCA_006408695.1 Aepyceros melampus | reverse complement strand
CAATTTTAATTAGATCCCACTTGTCATTTTTGCTTTTTTATTCTTAAAAAAAAAACTCTTATTTTCCTTCTTACAGATAAATATTTGCTTATTCAATATAATGCACTTTTTCCTAATTGTTTTCTTTTAACTGCATGCTATTTGAAGGAGATGCTTTAACTTTAGAATATACTTGAATTTTTGGCATATATTGTTGCTTTAATGTCAAATAAAATCCACTTGTAGTCAGAGAACATTTGTACTCGGACTGTATCCCTTTGAAAACTATTGAAACGTGTTTATGCCCTGCTTTTGGTCAATTTAGTTGTTTTTCCAATTGAATGATCAGTTAATAACTTTAATGGTATATATCTTAGCTTATATATGTTGACCAAATCACTGGTATCATTTCTGTCTGCTTGTTACGCTAGTTCCTAAGAGGGATGTGTTGAAACATAATATGATTGTGAATTTATATTTATATAACTATTCAATTTTATTAATTTTTACATGACATTTTTCTATTATTTTAATCATGGCTTCTCTATATTCTCTGCCCTGAATATTCATTGGAGGGACTGATGCTGAAACTGAAACTCCAATATTTTGGCCACCTGATGCAAAGAACTGACACATTTGAAAAGACCCTGATGCTGAGAAAGATTGAGGGCAGGAAGAGAAGGGGACAACAGAGGATGATATGGTTGGATGGCATCACCAACTCAATGGACGAGTTTGTGTAAACTCTGGGAGTTGATGATAGACAGGGAGGCCTGGTGTGCATTAGTCGATGGGGTTGCAGAGCCAGACATGACTGAGTGACTGAAGAGAACTGAACTTTGTATTTTCATATATAAGAAATATTTTAGGCTACATGTATATAGGCTTGTTTTCCATCAGCTTAATGATCTTTGTCTATAATTTGAACAGTTTATTCCTCAATGTTTATTATCTGTGGTTTAGGTAGAACATCTTAGTGTTCATTGTTGTTTTTATGTGATCCTGTTAAGTGATCCCATATTTCTCCATCTGTTCATGAATTTTGGTTGATTATATTTTATCATTCCTTTTGAATTACTAGAAACACTCCAAAACTAATATCTCTATCCTGTTTTATAACCAGTATTACTTTTATTTTATGAATCTGCTTGGGTCTGTTTATATGTGTGTGTATGAATATGTATGTTTTAGAAAGAATATGTTGGGTAGTATCTGAATGTCCTATAGAGTACCTTAATATATTTCAGAAAATTTAAAATTAAAGTGTTGATTTATTATTTCCTCTGGAGTTCTGGAAAATTGAACCCACTCTCTATATTACTAGTATCATCAGATTATGAGTGACTTAAATTAAGAATCCTAGATGAATATCTTAATGGCAGTGAAGTTGAAGAATTTCCAATAAGTATTGACATGCTTTTCCTACCAAAATAGAAGCTTGGGAAACTATAATATCTTACTGCAGTTCTAAAATTTTGTGCATCCAGTTTAAATCAGTGGTTTTCTAAGTGTGGTTACCCATGTCATGTCAGATCTTTTTAGAAAATCAAATTAGAAATTCAAATTGGCCATAAAGTTTGTTTTGGTTTTTCCATAATCAGTCATTCCAATGAATATTCAGGGTTGATTTTCTTTAGAATTGACTAGTTTGATCTCCTTGCAGTCCAAGGGACTGTCAAGAGTCTTCTCCAACACCACAGTTCAAAACCATCAATTCTTTGGCACTCAGCTTTCTTTATGGTACAATTCTTGCATCCTTACATGACTACTGAAAAATGATAGCTTAGATTAGATGAACTTTTGTTGGAAAAGTAGTGTCTCTGTTTTTTAATACACTGTATAGGTTGGTCATAGCTTTTCATCCAAGGAGCAAGTGTCTTTAAACTTCATTGCTGCAGTCACCATCTGCAGTAATTTTAGAGCCCAAGAAAATAAAGTTTCTCACTACTTCCATTGTTTCCCTGTCTATTTGCCATGAATTGATGGGGCCAGATGACACGATCTCAGTTTTTTGAAATGTTGAGATAAGCCAACTTTTCCACTCTCCTCTTTCACATTCATCAAGAGGCTCTTTAGTTCCTCTTCTTTTCTGCCATAAGAGAGGTGTCATCTGCATATCTAAGATTATTGATATTTCCCCAGCAATCTTAATTCCAGCTTGTGCTTCATCCAGCCTGGCAATTTACATGATGTAAACTGCATAGAAGTTAAATAAGCAGGGTGACAATATAAAGCCTTGACTTACTCCTGTTTTCTATTTGGAACCAGTCTGTTGTTCCATGACTGGTTCTAACTGTTGCTTCTTCACCTGCATACAGATTTCTCAGGAAGCAGGTCAGATGGTCTGATAGTCCCATCTCTTTAAGAATTTTCCAGTTTGTTTTGATCTATACAATCAAAGGCTTTGATGTAATCAATAAAGCAGATGTAGATTTTCTTTTTCTGGAATTCTCTTGCTTTTTCAATGATCCAATGGATGTTGGCAATTTGATCGCTGGTTCCTCTGCTTTTCCTAAATCCAACTTGAACATCTGGAAGTTCTTGCATCATGTACTGTTGAACCCTTGCTCAAGAATTTTGGGCATTATTTCACTAGCATGTGAAATGAGTGCAATTGTGCAATAGTTTGAGCATTCTTTGGCATTGTCTTTCTTTGGCATTTCAAAGAAAATAGACCTTTTCTAGTCCTGTGGTCACTGCTGAGTTTTCCATATTTGCTAGCATATTGAGTTCAGTACTTTCACAGTATCATCTTTCAGGATTTGAAATAATTCATCTGGAATCCCATCACCTCCTCTAACTTTGTTCAAATGCCAGAAAAGAGATTAAGGCAAAGAAGTAGACAACTTTTACCCATGACATTTTATTCTTCATAAATTACCCATCTTATATAATAATTCCAGGAGAAAACTAAACTAAGAAGACTGTGTGTCTCAATCTTAGTCATTAATGAACAGAAACTATTTAGGAGTTGCATAAAGTAGTTGACTTCCAGATGTTCAAGCTGGTTTTAGAAAAGGCAGAGGAACCAGAGATCAAATTGCCAGCATCCGCTGGATCATGCAAAAAGCAAGAGAGTTCCAGAAAAACATCAATTGCTGCTTTATTGACTAGGCCAAAGCCTTTGACTGTGTGGATCACAATAAACTGTGGAAAATTCTGAAAGAGATGGGAATACCAGACCACCTGCCCTGCCTCTTGAGAAATCTGTATGTAGGTCAGGAAGCAACAGTTAGAACTGGGCATGGAACAAGACTGGTTCCAAATAGGAAAAGGAGTATGTCAAGGCTGTATATTGTCACCCTGCTTATTTAACTTCTATGCAGAATACTTCATGAGAAACGCTGGACTGAAAGAAACACAAGCTGGAATCAAGATTGCTGGGAGAAATATCAATAATCTCAGATATGCAGATGACACCACCCTTATGGCAGAAAGTGAAGAGGAACTAAAGAGCCTCTTGTTGAAAGTGAAAGAGAAGAGTGAAAAAGTTGGCTTAAAGCTCAACATTCCAAAAACGAAGATCATGGCATCCAGCCCCATCACTTCATGGGAAATAGACAGGGAAACAGTGGAAACAGTGTCAGACTTTATTTTTTGGGGACTCCAAAATCACTGCAGATAGTGACTGCAGCCATGAAATTAAAAGACACTTACTCCTTGGAAGAAAAGTTATGTCCAACCTAGATAGCATATTCAAAAGCAGAGATATTTTGCCAACTAAGGTCCATCTAGTCAAGGCTATGATTTTTCCAGTAGTCATGTATGGATGTGAGAGTTGGACTGTAATGAAGGCTGAGCACCAAAGAATTGATACTTTTGAACTGTGGTGTTGGAGAAGACTCTTGAGAGTGCCTTGGACTGCAAAGAGATCCAACCAGTCCATTCTGAAGGAGATTGGCCCTGGGATTTCTTTGGAAAGAATGATGCTGAAGCTGAAGCTCCAGTACTTTGGCCACCTCATGCGAAGAGTTGACTCATTGGAAAAGACTCTGATGCTGGTAGGGATTGGGGGCAGGAGGAGAAGGGGATGACCAAAGATGAGATGGCTGGATGGCGTCACTGACTCCATGGGCATGGGTCTGGGTGAACTCTGGGAGTTGGTGATGGACAGGGAGGCCTGACGTGCTGTGATTCATAGGGTCGCAAAGAGTCGGACATGACTGAGCGACTGAACTGAACTGAACTGAGACCTTGAATGAGGACATTATCAGATGACACCATTCAACAAAGATATTTCATGTTGCCCAGTCTTTCTTGTAAGCAAGCAATATCTACAAGTTCAGTGTTACTTATCTGCTAAACATGGAGATTTATTTGCAAACTGAGCCCATGGTTTATTTACATTTATTACCAGTGAATTTAATAGTACTGATATTTCTTTGGAAGGAATGATGCTAAAACTGAAGCTCCAGTACTTTGGCCACCTCATGCGAAGAGTTGACTCATTGGAAAAGACCCTGATGCTGGGAGGGATTGGGGGCAGGAGGAGAAGGGGACAACCGAGGATGAGATGGCTGGATGGCATCACGGACTCAATGAACGTGAATCTGAGTGAACTCCGGGAGTTGGTGATGGACAGGGAGGCCTGGCGTGCTGCAATTCATGGGGTCGCAAAGAGTCGGACATGACTGAGCGACTGAACAAACGAAAGATATACAGAAAATATGTAAAAATTCAACTAAAAAAATGATAGCCCCAGCATATTTATTAGATATTGTTCCAAGAAACAAACAAAACAAAAACTGGATGAAAATATTTATAGTTCCTTCATTCATAAAATATTTAAACTTAATGTGGAACTTATTGATAATGAGCTGTACATTTTAAAAAGATCACACTTCTGAAATGTGGGAAATGGAATATAGACCAATATTTAAATTAAAATAACTAAAGAAGAAATTACATTATTTCTTTTTGAAGATCATGATTTGGCTATCCAAATCTTGATGAAAACTAATAAAGATAGTTGGAATCAGGAAATTAAAATTGACAAGATATACAGAATATAGGGATAGGTGGGGAATGCTAGTTGAAGTAAGCAAAAATATTATTAGAAATTCCTATATTTGTAACCTGGAAACTCAGTGGATGTTTGGTTATCTATTTTGAGATAGAAAACACAGAAGGGGGAAATTTGGAGTTTCAAGGCTATCAGAAATAATAAGTCATTTTGCATAGTTGACTCATATATTTATTGAGTCATCAAGTGGAAATTTTAAATTATTGGTTGATTATATCAATATGTATTCAGAATTCAGAAGCCTAGGATTGATTTTAGAATCTTAGCACCATGAAGAAGTGAATGACTTTGCCTAGAAAGAGTAACTTGTTGAGAAGAGTCTCCAGAGTTGGAGGACAGATCAAATGATCTGAAAAAAGAAGTGTTAGTACAGATAGGGCAAATTTACAGTGAATGTAGGGGCTAGTATAGAAAAAAGTCAGATTAGAAAACAAATATTTGAATACTAAAGATTTGGAGAAGTAAACACTAAGTATATACCACTTTAGCTTGAAATGCTTATAAAAGAGACAAAAGAAAATGACAGTAGGAGAGATTAGTGGTGATTGAGGAGTTTTTTTCTGAAATAGAAAAAGTCAGTGAAAGTGAAAGTCAAGTTGCTCAGTCGTGTCCGACTCTTTGCGACCCCATGGACTGTAGCACACCAGGCTCCTCCGTCCATGGGATTCTCCAGGCAAGAATACTGGAGTAGGTTGCCATTTCCTTCTCCAGGGCATCATCCCGACCCAGGGATCAAACCCAGGTCTCCTGCATTGCAGGCAGACTTTTTTTTTTTTTTTTTTTTAACCTCTGAGCCACCAGGGAAGGGATAAAATAGAAAAAAAACAGCTCAAATCCCAATTAGGAAAAACAAAACAAAAACTACCACAATGGGGTCATTTAGAGATATTAGAAACAGAAAGGATCACTGGTGATAAATAAATTATTTAAGTATCTAAATCACTAGTTTGAACAATGAGTAAAATGATGAAATAATAAAAATAAAATCATATAATATTACTTGAAAAATAAGGAGGATCAGGACTGCTTTAAAACTTCAAAAGATTTTTTACAAAAATTGAAATAAAATATTCAAAACTTGATAGGAAGGAAAGGAGTTAGGTACAAACACTGAAAATTTGAAATCTAAGGGGAGTAATACAGGAAATTTAAAATACCATAAAAACATTTTACAAAATCTTATGCAAATAAGTTTTAATATCTCATTGAAAGAAGATGATTTCCTGGGAAATGTAAATTATAAAAATGTTTCTCAGGAGGAATCCAAATCCTCAACTGATCCTAACAGTGGAAGAATTGGGGACAGTCATCAGAGTACTATTCTCCAGACTCTAGTCCAAAGAGATATATTTAATTATATTCATATATGAATTATTTCAGCTTTTCAGGGAAAAGAAGCTTCTGATATCATATAAATCATACCAAACCATGGTTTCTCTGTTTCTACATGACTTGCCAACAGAGGTATTTTCTTTCTTTCTTTTTTTTTTAATCTTTTGTATAAGACTAACTCCTGAAGACCGAGTGGTGAACAGACTTAGGAGTTAGATTAGAGTTTCTGCTTCCAGAGCAGAGGATACTTCCATTTTTCTGTCCAGTATAATAAATATGATCTTTCTCTCTCTATGAGGCAAAGGTTGGACAGATTGTTTGCAATCCTTTATAAGAATGAAGTTTCATAAACTCTGCTTCCCCAGCCATTATTCAAACTTATTGTGTGAACAGCATCCCTGGGGCCCAGTCTGGGCACCTCCCCACTCACCACCATGGACTTTAGGCAGTAAGTTGAAAACATGAACACAGAGGCCACTCTGTTGCCTTGCAGTAATATCTTTTGCTCCTGATTCAGGACTTGCATGCCTTCTATTTGTTAAAGGCATTTCTGATACCACTGTAAGCTAACTTGCTAGCTAGTAAATGGATAAAATCCCAAACCTTCAGAGGACTTCTCACAACTTATGTGTGTTTTCTCCTTGTGGAATCTTTTCTTTGCTTTTTCCATCCCTGGAACCCTGTCCACTTTGCAGATTACTTACCCTTGGAATCTCATTCAATCCCTTATCTGTGGACTAAATTCCCACTGTCATGCTCACACAGAATCTTGAATATTTTATATTGGAATTTATAGCAATAGATTGTTAGTTGCATTGCCAATTATAGTTTGATTACTTTCAAGTTGGAAATCATGTCTGTTTAGTTTCAAATTTAACACTTAACACAATGTCTATAATAAGCACTTAGTAATATTTGAAGAAACAATCTAAGTATCACTGTTTAATTAGTTCTACCTATTATTATCAATGTAGGAGTTGATACTTTTGTTTTATTTTCCATTGAGAAAGATGGCTTATTCTCTCTCTCTCTCTTTTTTTTTTCCCCCTGATTGTTTAGGTTTGTTTTCCTTTTATAGGAAAAGATTATTTTTTTTTTTTTAAGTATGTATTTGTGATGGAAAGTCTGTCAGGACCTTCTGAAGTTTGAAGATTTATTTTCTTGTTTTTGTTATATTTTGTAATATGTCAGAAAATAATGTAGTATATAAGAAAATCACTAATTCAAGGAATAAGCCAAAATGTTTTAAGTTTTCTAGGAGTTAGTTTAAAATAGTAATTTACAAAGGAGTTCCACAAGAATAATGATGATAAAAACATGAAAACTTTATGGTAATATTTTAATGATGAAGTTATCTTAAATATACAAACATATTTTCATATACTAAACATGATACAGAGGGTCTAAACAAACTGAAAAATAAAAATTAATTAAAATAAAAAAGAAAAATGTTAATAAAAAGATAAAAATAGAGGGCTTCACTTAAGAAATGTGTTGTTAATACTTTATACTTCTTATGAATCCTTCACTTGATTTTTTTTTTTACTCTTTTCACGATCTTTAATGGAAATATATTAAAAGCTAAGTTTAGTCTTTTAAATAATGTGGACTTTAAAGAATGAGATTCTTGAATAGACTATGTAAATAAAATAATTAAAACTTGAGAATATCAGTAATAACCAAATATCAATTATTGTCAACCTAGAGAAAATGCTTTCTCAATTCGGAATATTACAGTCCATATAAACAGTACAGAGTTTGTTTTAAGATAAAATAAATTACTCCTGATAATGTCAAAGTTCTATAAGTAGATTAGAGAATTACAAGAATATGATAGCAAAATCCCAGAGCTCCAGTTTGAAGTAATTCACAGGAAAAAGACTATCATTGAAAATGGATATAGAAGTAAAGCAAAATAAATGAAATAAAATATATCAGCACAGATTTCTCTGATGTTAATGGACTCATATGATATTACCAAAATGGTTTTCAGTTTAACATCCCCATAAGGATTTTGTGTGAAAGATCTATATATAGTCACTGAATGATAATGAATGAAGTAATCTTACAGTGCACATCAGGAAGAATACTTTCCTAGAATTCCAAAAGGACACTTTACATTTGCATTGCTTAAATGATTTTAAAATCTTATGTACTCCTACACATTACAGAGAAAGTGCTGGCTACAGGATAAGATTGAAAGCTTTAGCTCTTCTTGAACAAAAGCTTTGTCTCTTTTGTGTGCTCTGAGAAGCTAGTTCTCACAGGTTCCAAATTATGGGTCTCGATAGTATTGACATTTTTATCCCTCCTGTTTCCTCTCTTGATTGTTAAACAATGGTCCCTGCACCCTATATACACTTTGGTTTATTTCTATATGGATGTAGGTGATAATCCCTCTTCCTCATTAAATTGTTAAGGAAAATCAACAGTAAAAATGCAACTGTATATATGAGATGTATAAGAAATATTTTGTCATCATTGTTGAAAGATTATGTTCTAAAAGTAAGCAGTGTTTAAAATTTGAGTTTTTTTCATGCACTTTAAAGGTTAATATGATCTTTAATATTTCTTCATATTTGTAGGACATTTTTCAGTGGAAGGACAAGTATATATATATATATATATATATATATATACACTCAACACCAAATTTTCCTAATGTTCATTATATAATACCTGGTTGAAGCAAGAATTTCAAAAAGAGGTAACATTTTCAGTGTTCAAGTGAGGCAAGTCTTTGACTCATTTTAGGGTTGTTTTTTTTTTCTTTGTTTGTTTTTTTTTTAACCCTCAAATAACAATAATTTGTTCAAAGATGCACTGAGGTGTACTTTAAGATCCTCACTTCACACAATATGTATGTAGCTTACCTGATGGAAAAATCGTTGTAAACACATCAACTCTAACAGACTGTTATCAAAATTTTACAGAGCCTAAAATCAAACTGAAAGATAATTTTTTGAAACTCAGAGGAAAATACACACTTTAAAATTTCCTGGTCATTCTCTTTCAGTGGACAGAAAGGTGGATAATGTATATTTAAAACCATATAGTCTGCTGTGAATCATTTCAAAAATGCATTTTCTACTGGAAGTAACATTTATCAAAATGAAACAAAGTCTTGAATTGTATGTTTGACAAAATTTTCTGCATTCATGTATGTTCTTACAAGGGTTATCTAATTGCAGATAGTCATTACTACATCTCTCCTGATTCTGATATACAGGGATCCACTACCCAGAGAAGTGGGAAGCATTAAAATTCATCTATTTTAATTTAATCTATTTTAAAAATAATAGTTAAATGTCATCTCTGTTCCAAGCACTTTACTTAACAATAGTTACATTCAAGCAATTCATTCATTGTTAGCCTCACTTTAGAACTGAGGAAACTAGGGCTTAGAGAAGATAAAATTTTCAAGTTCACATATGCAATAAGTGCTGGATAGCATGCTACTGTATACAAAACAAAGGTTGTTTTTGCAGTCTTTTCTAATGTCTTGACATTCATGGAGCATACACTTCTGGGGATGATAAAGTATCATTAGTTTAGAATAGATACATGGAAAAGTACAAAATACCTACTTTAAGCATTAATTCTTTTAGGTTATTATAAAGATATATGTTAGTATAGTTCTGAGTATTTTTTGTACTATATCTAATGCTTAAGCAAATAATTTATCACTGCAATTTTTTCGATCTTTGTAAATATTTCACAGAAATGATATGGAACACATATCAAGTTCTCTGTAATGCCCTTCATTTGAAAATAGAGAAGCAAATAGATTTCCTTGGGTGGGAGAAGCACACTAGAATTAGTTTTCTATATGAATTAATCACATAGACATCTTTGTTCTCATCTTAAAAACTTGTGGGCTATTTTCTACAAAAAGAAATTAATAACATATAGGTAAAGGCAGCATGATATTCTGAGGAAAGCATACCTTCAGAATCAGACAACTTAACCTATTAGAGCTTTCAGCTTTCAATAGGAGCTTCACTAGGACAAAGTAGATATTTAGTTATAGGAAGTTACTACTGTTACATAAAGAATTTGAAAGACATTGAAACAATGCCACTTCATATTTTTTCATCAAATGTTTTGGGATAAAAGGGAGAGAATATTAATATATAAAAGAGAGTGGAAATTTTATCTCATTGTTATCAGAAACTTGCTGTGGCAGTAGATGGACCAGAAAAATAATTAAGACAAAAATTCAAGAATGTCTTATTGAATCATGAAACAAATACATACTAAGTGTTTGCTATGCTATTCACTGGGAACACAATTATACGAATGAGTGAGTCTCACCTTCAAAGAGCTCGTAACTTCAGTTATTCAGTGAGGAAGATGGCATGTGAAATGAGCTTTGAAACTTCAAGAGGATTTTCTTAAACAGCAAAATTGAGGAAGGTCATTCCCTACAAGTGAAATGAATAAACAAAAGCACAATATATGGCAAGTGGTTATGTATTTTGTAACACATCATAGAAGACCCTTCCTTCTCTTTTGCTCTAAGGTTACTTCTATGTATTCCTTGCAAATAGAATAATTAGACATTTTGCACATTGTGTCCATCCAGATCATCATGTGTAGGTAGCTACTTTTTACCATATGTTGCTGCTGCTGCTGCTGCTAAGTCGCTCCAGTCATGTCCAACTCTGTGCAACCCCACAGATGGAAGCCCACCAGGCTCCACCATCCCTGGGGTTCTCCAGCAAGAACACTGGAGTAGGTTGTCATTTCCTTCTCCAATGCATGAAAGTGAAAAGTGAAAGTGAAGTCCCTCAGTCATGTCTGACTCTTTATAACCCCATGGACTGCAGCCCACCAGGCTCCTCCATCCATGGGATTTTCCAGGCAAGAGTACTGGAGTGGGGTGCCATTGCCTTCTCCACCATATGTTGGTCCATATCAATTATACTAAAGGTAACTATCAGATGGCTATGGACATCCGACAAACTTCCATAAATGTGCCACCACTCTATTTGAACCAAAAAATATGATAGAATCCATTAAACATTTTAAGAAGTAAAGGAATGGATGAACGTAGTTTAAAGTAGTTAGCCTCACATCAGTACAGTAAAAATAAATAGCTGTCAGGGGTAGAAAAGATGAACTCGCCAGGTCAGTAGGTGCCCAATATGCTACTGGAGATCAGTGGAGAAATGATTCCAGAAAGAATGAAAAGACGGAGCCAAAGCAAAAATAGCACCCAGTTGTGGATGTAACTGATGATGGAAGCAAAGTCTGGTGCTGTAAAGAGCAATATTGTATAGGAACCAGGAATGTTATGTCCACTAATCAAGGAAAACTGGAAGTGGTCAAAAAGGAAATGGCAAGAGTGAATGTCGACAGTTTAAGTTCAGTTCAGTTCAGTTCAGTCTCTCAGTTGTGTCCGAATCTTTGCGACCCCGTGAATCGCAGCACGCCAGGCCTCCCTGTCCATCACCAACTCCCGGAGTTCACTCAAACTCATATCCATCAAGTGATTGATGCCATCCAGCTATCTCATCCTCGGTCATCCGCTTCTCCTCCTGTCCCCAATCCCTCCCAGCATCAGAGTCTTTTCCAATGAGTCAACTCTTCGCATAAGGTGGCAAAAGTACTGGAGTTTCAGCTTTAGCATCATTCCTTCCAAAGAAATCCCAGGGTTGATCTCCCTCAGAATGGACTGGTTGGATCTCCTTGCAGTCCAAGGGATTCTCAAGAGTCTTCTTCAACACCACAGCTCAAAAGCTCAATTCTTTGGTGCTCAGCTTTCTTCCTAGTCCAACCCTCACATCCATACATGACTACTGGAAAAACCGTAGCCTTAACTAGATGTTGACAGTTTAGGAATCAGCAAAGTAAAATGGACTGGACTGAGTTAATTTAACTCAGATGACCATTATATCTACCACTGTGGGAAAGAATCCCTTAGAAGACATGGAGTAGCCATCATAGTAAACAAATGAGTCCAAAATGAATTATTTGGATGTAATCTCAGAATGATAGAATGGTCTCTGTTCATTTCCAAGGCAAACCATTCAGTATTACATTTATCCAAGTCTGTGTCACAACCAGTAATGCTGAAGAAGCTGAAGTTGAATGGTTCAATGAAGAACTACATGACCTTGTAGAAATAACACCCCAAAAAAGATGTCTGTCTTATTATAGGGGACTGGAATGCAAAATTAGGAAGTCAAGAAACGCCTGGAGTTACAGGCAAATTTGGCCTTGGAATACAGAATGAAGCAGGGCAAAGGCTAATAGAGTTTTGCCAAGAGAATGCTCTGGTCATAGCAAACACCCTCTTCCAACAACACAAGAGAAGACTACACATGGACATCGCCAGATGGTTAATGCTGAAGAAGCTGAAGTTGAATGGTTCAATGAAGAACTACATGACCTTGTAGAAATAACACCCCAAAAAAGATGTCTGTCTTATTATAGGGGACTGGAATGCAAAATTAGGAAGTCAAGAAACGCCTGGAGTTACAGGCAAATTTGGCCTTGGAATACAGAATGAAGCAGGGCAAAGGCTAATAGAGTTTTGCCAAGAGAATGCTCTGGTCATAGCAAACACCCTCTTCCAACAACACAAGAGAAGACTACACATGGACATCGCCAGATGGTCAACACTGAAATCAGATTGATTATATTCTTTGCAGCCAAAAAGTGAAGAAGCTCTACAGAGTCAGCAAAAACAAGACCAAGATCTGACTGTGGCTCAGATCATGAACACCTTATTGCCAAATTCAGATTTAAATTGAAGAAAGTAGGGAACACCTCTAGCTAGACCATTCAGGTATGACCTAAATCAAATCCCTTATGATTATACAGTGGAAGTGAGAAACATATTTAAGGGACTAGATATGATAGATAGAGTGCCTGATGAACTATGGATGGAGATTCGTTATGTTGTACAGGAGACCGGTATCAAGATCATCCTCAAGAAAAAGAAATACAAAACAGCAAAATGGCTGTCTGAGGAGACCTTACAAATAGCTGGGTAAAGAAGAGAAGCAAAAAGCAAAGGAGAAAAGGAAAGATATAACCATTTGAATGCAGATTTCCAATGAATAGCAAGGAGAGATAAGAAAGCCTTCCTCAGTGATCAGTGCAAAGAGAGGTAAACAGTAGAATGGGAAAGACTAGAGATCTCTTCAAAAAAATTAGAGACACCAGATTGATTATATTCTTTGCAGCCAAAGATGGAGAAGCTCTGTACAGTCAACAAACACAAGACCAGGAGCTGACTGTGGCTCAGATCATGAACTCCTTATTGCCAAATTCAGACTTAAATTGAAGAAAGTGGGCAACACCACTAGACCATTTAGGTATGACCTAAATCAAATACCTTATGATTATACAGTGGAAGTGAGAAATAGATTTAAGGGTTTAGATCTGATAGATAGAGTGTCTGATGAACTATGGAATGAGGTTCATGACAATGTACAGGAGACAGGGATCAAGACCATCCCCATGGCAAAGAAATGCAAAAAAGCAAAATGGCTGTCTGGGGAGGCCTTACAAATAGCTGTGAAAAGAAGAGAGGCGAAAAGCAAAGGAGAGAAGGAAAGATAGAAGCATCTGAATGCAGAGTTCCAAAGAATAGCAAGAAGAGAAAAGAAAGCCTTCTTCAGTGATCAGTGCAAAGAAATAGAGAAAAAGAACAGAAAGGGAAAGACTAGAGATTTCTTCAAGAAAATTAGAGATACCAAGGGAACATTTCATGCAAAGATGGGCTCGATAAAGGACAGAAATGGTCTGGACCTAACAGAAGCAGAAGATATTAAGAAGAGGTGGCAAGAATACACGGAAGAACTATACAAAAAAGATGTTCACGACCCAGATAATCATGATGAAGTGATGAGTAATCTAGAGCCAGACATCTTGGAATGTGAAGTGAAGTGGGCCTTAGAAAGCATCACTACGAACAAAGCTAGTGAAGGTGATGGAATTCCAGTTGAGCTG
>SJXQ01012782.1:229980-254285 GCA_006408695.1 Aepyceros melampus | reverse complement strand
GACATACAGTATTGTAAAGCAAAACAAACTAAAAAAAAAAATAAATAAAATAAAAATTAATTAAAAAAATAAATAAAAGACGCTTACTCCTTGGAAGAAAAGTTATGACCAACCTAGGTAGTATATTCAAAAGCAGAGACATTACTTTGCCAACTATGGTCCGTCTAGTCAAGGCTATGGTTTTTCCTGTGGTTATGTATGGATGTGAGAGTTGGACTGTGAAGAAGGCTGAGCACTGAAGAATTGATGCTTTTGAACTGTGGTGTTGGAGAAGATTCTTGAGCTTGGACTGCAAGGAGATCCATCCAGTCCATTCTGAAGGAGATCTACCCTGGGATTTCTTTGGAAGGAATGATGCTAAAACTGAAGCTCCAGTACTTTGGGCACCTTATGCGAAGAGTTGACTCATTGGAAAAGACCCTGATGCTGGGAGGGATTGGGGGCAGGAGTAGAAGGGGACGACAGAGGATGAGATGGCTGGATGGCATCACGGACTCAATGGACGTGAGTCTGGGTGAACTCCGGGAGTTGTTGATGGACAGGGAGGTCTGGCATGCTGCGATTCATGGGGTCTCAAAGAGTCGGACACGACTGAATTGCACTGAACTGAACTGAAGGGAACATTTCATGCAAAGATGGGTTCAATAAAGGACAGAAATGGTATGGACCTACAGAAGCAGAAGATGTTAAGAAAAGATGTCAACAATACACAGAGCAACTATACAAAAAATATATCTTCATGACCCAGATAATCACGATGGTGTGATCACTCCCCTAGAGCCAGATATCTTGGAATGTGAAGTCAAGTGGCCTTAGGAAGGATCACTATGAACAAAGCTAGTGGAGGTGATGGAATTCCAGTTGAACTATTTCAAATCCTAAAAGATGATGCTGTTAAAGTGCTGCACTCAATATTCCAGCAAATTTGGAAAATGCAGCAGTGGCCACAGAACTGGAAAAGGTTAACTTTCATTCCTTTCCCAAAGAAAGGCAATTCCAAAGAATGCTCAAACTACCACACAATTGCACACATCTCACATGCTAGTAAAGTAATGCTCAAAATTCTCTAAGCCAGGCTTCAACATTTAGTGAACTGTGAACTTCCAGACGTTCAAGCTGGTTTTAGAAAAGGCAGAATAACCAGAGATCAATTTGCAAACATCTGCTGGATCATTAAAAAAATCAAGAGAATTCCAAAAGATCATCTACTTCTGCTTTATTGACTATGCCAAAGCCTTTGACTGTGTGGACGACAACAAACTAAAATTCTTAAAAAGCTGGGAATACCAGACAACCTGACCTTCCTCTTGAGAAATCTGTATGCAGGTCAGGAAGCAACAGTTAGAACTGGTGATAGAAGAACAAACTGGTTCCAAATAGGAAAAGGAGTATGTCGAGGCAGTATATTGTCATCCTGCTTATTTAACTTATATGCATAGTACCTCATGAGAAACACTGGGCTGAATGAAGCACAATCTTGAATCAAGATTCCAGCAGAAATATCAATAAACTCAGATCTGCAGATGACACCACCCTTATGGCAGAAAGTGAAGAACTAAAGAGCCACTTGATGAAAGTGAAAGAGGAGAGTGAAAATGTTGGCTTAGAACTCAACATTCAGAAAAGTAAGATCATGGCATCTTGTCCCATCACTTCATGGGAAATAGATGGGGAAACAGTGGCTGACTTTATTATTTTGGACTCCAAAATCACTGCAGGTGGTGACTGCAGCCATGAAATTAAAAGATGCTCGGTCCTTGGCAGAAAAGTTATGACCAACTAGACAGCCATTAAACAGCAAAGACATTACTTTGCAAACCAAGTTCCATCTATTCAAGGCTATGGTTTTTCCAGTGATCTTGTATGGATATGAAAGTTGGACTGTGAAGAAAGCTGAGTGCCAAAGAATTGATGCTTTTGAACTGTGGTGTTGGAGAAGACTCTTGAGCATCCCCTGGACAGCTAAGAGATCCAATTAGTCCATTCTAAAAGAGACCAGTCCTGGGTGTTCATCAGAAAGACTGATGCTTAAGCTGAAAATCCAATACTTTGGCCATCTGATGTGAAGAGCTGACTCCTTGGAAAAGACTTTGATGCTGGGAAAGATGAAAGTATAAGGGGAAGAGGACGACAGAGGAGGAAATGGCTGGATGGCATCACCAAATCAATGGGCATGAATTTGAATAAACTCTGGGAGTTGATGATGGACAGGGAGGCCAGGCTTGCTGCAGTCCATGGGGGTCACAAAGAGTGAGCTCCTGAGCTGAACTGAACCGAGAGGTAGGAAAATGTTCGTGTTTGTTGTGCTGTTAATGTAGATAACTCATTCTCTTATACCTACAGACCTTTAGAAATTGGAAACCTAGGCCTTCAGAAAGTGACCTCCATGGATGTCCTCTAGGCTTAAGAAGATTTTCTGAGGAGACCAGTGATTTTCCTCCTCCTCTTTCTGATCTTTGCAATTCCCAGAATCCCCTCTTTTTTACTGCTTTCCTTTTCCCTCCCTCTTCACATACACAACTGTACCCTCAATGATCACCTTTCCCATACTCTTTGTCTTACAAAAAACATGTAGTGCCAAATATTTCTAATTTTCAATCTTTTTTCTTTATTGCTGTGTTTACTCACATTTTGAAAATAATTTCAAGAGAGCAAAAATTAAGTCAAAAAATATTACAATTGGAAATGAAGATGATTTCTATTTTCAGTGTCAGAAGACTTTAAATAATCTGAATTCTTTTTAAGTCCAATGACTGATGATTGCACAGGTCATATAAATGGACTTTCCTCTTATACATAGGCTTATTGTATTATATATATATATATATACACACACACACATATATATATATACATACACACACACACACACACACACACACACACACACATATATATATATATACTTTTGCCAAAACCCTAATTTTCTTTATAGAAAATGAAAAAATGTGAAGTTTTAATAATCATGAGGGAGTATAAACAATTAAATCTAATATATAAGTTAATAGGTAATATATGAATAAGCAAGGCATGCTATGGAAAAAAATAGGCAATGAATATCAGGGCTGGTTTGTATGTGGATAAATGGATGAGTTTTCACCTGTAAAAAGTGTGATCAGAGTCAACTTTATGAAAAACTCATATTTGACTTATAATTTGATAAAGTGATAGGGTTAGGCATGGGGATATTTGGGGCGAGGGGAAGAATTCAACATAGGAAAAATAGTACCAATGCCTTAAAATAAGGGTTTGCCTGGCTCATTCAAAGAGCTGCATGGGCTTTGTGTGACTACATGAGTGTTTGCCAAGAAGGCAGTGGACCAATATGCCGTTGAAGCAGTAGTAGTGGACCAAATCTAAGAAGGACCTTTGAACCACTATGACAACTAGTCACAGATCCAGCCTGTTTGATGAGTAGTCTCTTGAGGAAAGAAAATATAATGCCACCTAAAGGTAGCAACTGACCTCTAGCCCTATCAGATTCCTGAAGTTAAGATGGAAATAAATAGATTCTAGGAGTGCAGTGACTTTTGACCAGCTTATCTTACAGAGGTTCCAGTGGGTCCATGGACTCATCCTAGGGCTATTTTTCAGTATCTGAGTGAGTAGAGTTGACCCTTGAACAACATGGGTTTGAACTGCATGGGCTTATTTATACATGTATTGCCTTTCAATAAATATACATTCAGCCATTTGTATTCACTGGTTTTAAATTTGTGGACTCAGACAATCATGGATAGAAATATCCACAAGTGGTTTCATTCTCATATGGGAAAGATGCAATGTGGAAGCCCAACTGTATATATTGCATTACTGCCATTCTAAGTGGCTTAAGCATCTGTGGGTTTATATATAGGTATTCCTGGAAACAACTCCTCACCCCTACCCTGTAGAAACCAAGGGACAGCTGGAATTGGCAAGAAGATGTAACCTCTGGCAGAATCCTCATATTCCAGACCTGAGAGATATTACCATAGGAAGGATCTAATCCTTTCACCACAACTGAAATAGGGAATCATAGGTCCTTTTAGGACAGAAAGTTATAAACAGTAAAGATTCAATGCAGTGAGCCCATTCAGTTCCCATTCCATTCATCTGTCAGGCTCCTACACATGCAAGGTTATATGTGGGCGGAGTATAATAAACTAAATCAGGAGCTCACTTCAGCTAGGCTTCTCATGTTGAAATTGGTATCTTTACTAGAACATATCTTCTTAGCATGTGGTTTTCAATCTGACAAAGGCACTCTTCTAAATTTCTACCAATTATGTATGAGGATTAAAGATAGTTTACTTTTATATGCAAAGGACATCATAACACATTGATGATCATGCCATACATAGGAGTATAATAATTTTCCTGCTCTCTGTCACCACAAAAAATAAGTCTTGAAATATCAACATTCTGCACAGTTCAGTATAATGATGACATCAAGCTACTTGGAACTAGAAAACAGAATGTAGCAATTTTAAAAGTTCATATTAAGAAAAGTGAGAAGGAAATAGTAAAGGAGACAGAAAAGAACCACTATGTAAAAGTAAAATCAGGACAACACATATCCTGGAAGTAACGAAAAGAGCTTATAAGAATACCCATGCATACCAAATGTTATTGACAGGTCTAGTAATACAGAGACTGAAAATTTCACATTAAAATGATTTGATAAGCAATGTCACAAGGAAAGCCTAACAGTTACTTGAATGGAAATAGGAAGAGAAGGATTAAAATCTGAGATTACAGTGTACATTGTTTTAAGAGAAGCTGAGAACTAGAAAGAAATGGTGTATAAAAAGAAGTTAAGAAGTGATGTTTGAAATATAGAAAAGTTGACAGGAGGTTTGTAGGCTGATAGGAGTTAATTTGTAGAGAGGAAGAATCAATATTGCAGGAATTAAAGGGATAATTGCTGGAGTACAATTTTGAGCTATGATATTGGGTAGAAGACATGGAAAGGCCCAGGTAGAAGCTGGATTTGGTTAACAGCCACTTTAAAATCATTTCAAATGCTGCCATTTTTGTTATTTAGCTCCAAGGAAACATATACTAAATTACCAGTCACATTTGATTTAAACACATACATGCATATAAATTTTTAACTATAAAATATATTAATTTTGCAAATGGCAATATTATTTTAAATTTTGATAATGCATTTATTAAGTGCCTCTAATAAACAGATTGTATGTGTGTGTGCATATATATTTATGCAATATAAGCATATATCTGCATCAATAAAACGGAAAATTACTAGAAAAAATATAGTGTGATACAAAATATAGGAAAACACATCTTATGTTTTCTAATGTCCTCATATTCAGTGAGCATGTAATATGATGCAAGATAGCTTTAATATAGATATCTAAAACCTCACACATTATATAGATTTAATAGACTTCTAATTACTAAGTCAATGTCATATTAGAAAAGTTTTTCTGCTGTGACTTTTAACACTTGCAAAATATTGCCACATTATTTACATCTGGGCATTAATCACTTCAGACTGAGATGTTTTGAAGTTTTAAGAAAGTATAGCACAGGGAACGCTACCCAATACTGTACAATGACCTATATGGGAAAAGATATCTTAAAAAAGGGATAGGCTCTATAGGCTGCTTCTCTGGTAGCTCAGCTGGTAAGGAATCTGCCTGCAATATGGGAGACCTGGGTTCAGTCCCTGGGTTGTGAAGATCCCCTGGAGGAAGACATGGCAACACATTTCAGTATTCTTGCCTGGTGAATTCCATAGACAGAGTAGCCTGATGAGCTGCTGTCCATGGGGTCGCAAAGAGTTGGATATGACTGAGTGACTACACAAAGCACAGCATACATATATATGGTGGCATTCCTGATGACTCACACAGAAAAGATTCTGCCTGCAATGAGGAAGACCCAAGTTCAATCCCTCGGTCAGGAAGATCCCCTGGAGAAGAGAATGGCTACCCACTCCAGTGTTCTTGCCTGGAGAATTCCATGGACAGAGGAGCCTGGTGAGCTATAGCCCATGGGGTCACAAAGAGTTGGACGTGACTGAGAAACTACCACTTTTCATATATGTGTATGTAGGTATATATATATATATATGTATATGTATATAAACACATATGTATGTATATATAAAGTGGAATCACTTCTCTGTATAGCAGAAACTAATCCAACATTGTAAATCAACTATAGTTCAATAAAAATTTAATTTAAAAAAAGTAAGAAGTCATGTTGCAAGAGAGCTTTAGTGACAGTGTTGTGGCAAAGGGCTGTTTCAGCCTTTTGGAGCTAAGTGGAATTTGAGGTACAATATTCCCTAAATAAGACAACATAGGAGAATACAGCTTACCTGACCCATTGGCCACAATCTACTGAGATCCTGAGAAGAGAACAGGGTTAAGCTGTCTCCAACTGATTCCTGACCCATAATTTTGTATTGTTTTAAGCTGTTATAATCTTTAAAATATGTATGTTTTATAAGGTTTGCTAAACTATGAGAAATTAGTATTTTGATTTTTTTTTCAGTTTTAAAATTATGCAAAATTGTATGGTGATATCACTTATAGATATGTTTTAATTTAATTCACTTGCATTTCACATTTTTAATTCACATGATTTATCAGAATTGGCTGAAACAGGGAACCAGTGCATCTAAGATGAGCAATCTTTTTTTTTTTTTAATCTATTTTCCCTAAAATGTTCTTGAAGAATATTTTCCCCATCTATTGTTCCACTCAATATTCAAGTTAGGAATTTAAACATCATACCTAAGTCACTTCCTTCTGCTTAGAATTCTTAACAGGATTGACATAAATTTTTCAGATATTTTCAGTCATTTATATAATTTCATTTTTTTTCCTTCAATAATTGATGTACAGTGTAAACAAGAAGAGCAAAGAGCTTTGCTCACCATTAAGTTATACAGGGATTAAGTTGTGAGCCACTGCAGTCACTGATAGATGGTGCATACTGAAAAGAAATTAAAATGATAGCAAGATGTGTGCTTTGAACAATAGGCCCCTTATCCAGTTAGATGTACACACTCAGGAAGAATTTTAATAAACCCAGATTTGTGCATCTTCTCATACATGGAAATGAACTAAAATTATGAACTTTATATATGCTTTTTTGTGACTAATAGTTGTCTTTTATGCTTCCTTGGTGGCTCAGAGGTTAAAGCATCTGCCTCCAATGTGGGAGACCTGGGTTCGATCCCTAGGTCAGGAATATTCCCTGGAGAAGGAAATGGTAACACATTCCAGTATTCTTGCCTGGAGAATCCCATGGACATAGAAGCGTGGTAGGCCACAGTCCATGGGGTCGCAAAGAGTCTGACACAACTGAGTGACTTCATTCATTCACTCACCAAGATGTATAGTTGACGTTGACTGCATGTATTTCCTAGCCAAAAATCATATACACTTGCTTCTCTCCCAGCTCTTCAGAGCAGTTCCCTCAGAGCTATTGAAAGATTGTCCCCCAAGCTGTAGTCCTGAGTAACTTCCCTGAATAAAACTTAAACTCAACTCTTACATTGTGCAATTTTCATCCAGTCAACAAATGAAGTGGTTGATAGATTTCCTTATTATGTTCTTAATCCTTGGATTTCTAAATTAATCCTTATTACTTATTCTTTCAACTTTTTGGAATTCACATGCTATTTTGTTTGGATATTTGCTTCTGTAGTCAAATATATAAATGGTCAGGAATTTGTGTGTCAATGCAGGTCTTGTTAGGTTATACAGTCTTTGTAAAATAAACTGATAAGCTTTGCATATTTTTCTGTGGACCAGCATAGAAAAGATTTATTGTTTGAAAGATACTTCATCTGTTAAGTTAATATCTAGAGAAGCCCAAGAATACTAGAGTGGGTAGCCTGTCCCTTCTCCAGCGGATCTTCCTGACCCAGGAATCAAATCGAGGTCTCTTGCATTGCAGGCAGATTCTTTACCAACTGAGCTACCAGGGAATCCCAATAGATACTTAATAACCATTAATTATCTTACATATCAGCCTATCTGAGTTGTTTTTAATGAACAATCTTAAATAATGAGGGAAGGACTCCATCAGATACTGGCCTTTAGCAATGTTTGTGAGTTTGGAACTCAGGGAAAGAAAATAATTAAGAATTTAAACCACAGAAGAAAAATATTCTGTTGAAATAAAGGCTTTAATCTGATACTTTAAATTAAATTTGAGTTGCTTTAGACAATTTTATAAAAAGAGGTTGGATGACAGTAATCTAATATAAATCTGCTAGCATACTTCTATGTGGCCTGACTTAAGTATGCTCCAGAAAAATATTATTAATGTGGATTTATCAACTGAACTGTGATTGCTTAAAAGCAGCCAATAAATTGGTCCAAAGTAAGTTCTGTAAGTTAAGAAAAAATATACAATAAACTTGATTTACCTACCATGTTAGGGGTTGCTATTTCCTTTGAATGTTCCCACTTTTTATTTTTGTGCATTTGTATGTGTGTTTAGAAGTAACGTAAACACAGAACAGTAAGGAGGCTCTAGCAGACATGTGTAAATATTACAAGATAATAAGTTCATTGAGAAGGCTTGACTACTAATTGTCATGGTGTTGAAATAAACTTATAAAATCAACATTCTAGTAGGAGCATAATTTGAATTAAAGGTTTAATGAGAATCTTATGGCAGTAAAAGGAATGGTAGAGGTCTATGGGAGCAAGGTTAAATTTTGACTGGGAAAATAAGTTGTGAGTAGATTATGAAGCTAAACAAACAAGTTGTGTTAATTCTAAGCACCATATATTATACAAGATGACTTGACAAGGCTACTGAGATAAGAACATCTGAGAACAAGAAAAGAAGGTAAGTGTTGGAGCTGGTATGTAGAGGAGAAATCTGATTGATGAGAAGGAGAAAGGAAAAAAAATAACAATAAAAGTGGAATTAGGGCTAGGGGGAAAAAAAAAAAAAACAAACCTCTGAACTGTGATGCAACTTGGAGGGAATAACCAGCAATCTAAATTCCAGCTGCAAACCAAGTCCTCTCTAGAGTCTTTTATTTTCTGTAAGTGGAAGTATCATGCCATCTTCTACTCTGCTGAATGGAGCATAGCTATTGCAGGTGTATCAGGAAGTTGTAATCCCCCATCATGGTTCACTGCATCATAGTTCTATGATAGTTTTTTTTTTTTTCCTTTAGCAAGTCAAATCTAAGGGTAAATATACTGAACCAATATATTGAGCCTCTAAATCTTAGAGAAAAGCTCTGGCAAGGATTATTCCTAATAAAATTTCCATCATAGTTTTCAATTTTCAAATAGAATCTGCTTTTGTCACTGGGAAACTAAGACAAAACCCAGGTAAATGAATGCACAGACAATAGAGTTCTGCTTTGGGATATCACAGCAGGCTGCCTTTTTAAGAGTTTGATCAAATACAATAGGAGAAAAGAGACCTTATGATGTCTAAATAAAAAGCCACCCTAAATTTTAGAAATTTATAAACAAGAATCTGATTGCTTTCCAAGTATGTTGGAAACATTTAATAGTTGAGATGTTTAAAACCAGGAATCATAGAACCCCAAACTAAGAGAGGATTTCCCTAGTGGCTCAGCAGTAAAAGAATCTTCCTTCCAAGCAGGAAACACAGGTTCAATCCCTGGGATGAGGAAATCCCCTGCAAAAGAAAATGGCAGCCCACTCCAGTTTCTTCCCTGGGAAATCCCATGGACAGAAAAGCTAGACAGGTGACAGTTCATGGGGTTGCAAAAAGAATCAGATGTATTTAGCAGCTGAATCTCATTAATTAAGTGAATCTCATATAAAATTGTATACTTCCTTAGTAAAAAAAAGTATTCAGTCAGTTCAGTATCTCAGTTATGTCCTACTCTTTGTAACCCCATAAACCATAGCACACCAGGCCTCCCTCTCCATCACCAAATCCTGGAGTTTACCAAAACTCATGTCCATTGAGTCGGTGATGCCATCCAACCATCTCATCCTCTGTTGTCCTCTTCTCCTTCCCTCAATCTTTCCCAGCATCAGCGTCTTTTCAAAAGAGTCAGCTCTCAGCATCAGATGGCTGAAGTACTGGAGTTTCAGCTTCAACATCAGTCCTTCCAACGAACACCTCAGACTGATCTCCTTTAGGATGGACTAGCTGGATCTCCTTGTAGTCCAAGGGACTCTCAAGAGTCTTCTCCAACACCACAATTCAAAAGCAGCAATTCTTCAGTGCTCAGCTTTCTTTATAGTCCAACTTACACATTCATACATGACTACTGGAAAAAGCATAGCCTTGACTGGACAGACTTTGTTGACAAAGTAATGTCTCTGCTTTTTAATATGCTGTCTATCATGGGTGGTGGCCGAGAGGAGCTACCCCATGTCCATGGTCAGGGACAGTGGCCAAGAAGAGCATCCCCACGTCTAAGGAGCAGCGGCTGCGCTGGCGCAGGAAGGCTCAGAAGGGCTATTCCACGTTCAAAGTCAGGAGAGGTGGCAGTGAGGAGATACCCCTTGTCCAAGGTAAGGAGCAGTGGCTGCCCTTTGATGGAGCAGCCGTGAAGAGATACCCCACGTCCAAGGTAAGAGAAACCCAAGGAAGACAGTAGGTATTGCATGAGGACATCAGAGGGCAGACACACTGAAACCATAATCAGAAAAAACTAGCCAATCTGATCACACAGACCACAGCCTTGTCTAATTCAATGAAACTAAGTCATATCAGAAATTAAAAGATGCTTACTCCTTGGAAGAATAGTTATGGCCAACCTAGATAGCATATTGAAAAGCAGAGACATTACTTTGCCAACAAAAGTCCATCTAGGCTATGGTTTTTCCAGTAGTCATGCATGGATGTGAGAGTTGGACTGTGAAGAAGGCTGAGTGCCGAAGAATTGATGCGTTTGAACTGTGGTGTTGGAGAAGACTCTTGAGAGTCCCTTGGACTGCAAGGAGATCCAACCAGTCCATTTTGAAGGAGATCAGCCTTGGAATTTCTTTGGAAGGAATGATACTAAAGCTGAAACTCCATTACTTTGGTCACCTTATGCGAAGGGTTGACTCATTGGAAAAGACTCTGATGCTGGGAGCGATTGGTGACAGGAGGAAAAGGGAACGACAGAGGATGAGATGGCTGGATGGCATCGCTGACTCAATGGACATCAGTCTGAGTGAACTCTGGGAGTTGGTGTTGGACAGGGAGGCCTGGTGTGCTGCTATTCATGGGGTTGTGAAGAGTTGGACATGACTGAGCGACTGAACTGAACTGAATTGAAGCCATGCCATGTGGGGCCATCCAAGACAAACAGGTCACAGTGGAGAGGTCTGACAGAATGTGGCCCACTGGAGAAGGGAATGGCAAACCACTTCAGTATTCTTGCCTTGAGAACCCCATGAACAGTATGAAAAGGCAAAGTGATGGGATACAGAAAAAGAAACTCCCCAGGTTGGTAAGTGCCCAGTTTGCTACTGGAGATCAGTGGAGAAATAAGTTCAGAAAGAATGAAGGGAGCCAAAGCAAAAACAATACCCAGTTGTGGATATGTCTGGTGATAGAAGCAAGGTCTGATGCTGTAAAGAGCAGTATTGCATAGGAACCTGGAATGTTAAGTTCATGAATCAAGGCAAATCGGAAGTGGTCAAACAGGAGATAGCAAGAATGAACATCGACATTCTAGGAATCAGCAAGTTAAAATGGACTGGAATGTGTGAATTTAACTCAGATGACTGTTACATCTACTACTGTGGTAGGAATCCCTTAGAAGAAATGGAATAGCTATCATGGTCAACAAAAGAGTCCAAAATGCAGTACTTGGATGCATTCTCAAAAATGGCAGAATGATCTCTGTTCGTTTTCAAGGCAAACCATTCAATATTGCAGTAATCCAAGTCTATGTCCCAATCAGTAATGCTGAAGAAGCTGAAGTTGAATGGTTCTATGAAGACCTACAAGATCTTTTAGAACTAACACACAAAAAAGATATCCTTTTCATTATAGGGGACTGGAATGCAAAAGTAGGAAATCAAGAAACACCTGGAGTAACAGACAAATTTGTCCTTGGAATGTGGAATGAAGCAGAGCAAAGACTAATAGAGTTTTACCAACAGAACACACTGGTCATAGCAAACACCCTCTTCCAACAACACAAGAGAAGACTGTACACATGGACATGACCAGATGGTCAACATTGAAATCAGATTTATTATATTCTTTACAGTCAAAGATGGAGAAGCTCTATCCAGTCAACAAAAATAAGACCAGGAGCTGACTGTGGCTCAGATCATGAACTCCTTATTGCCAGATTCAGACTTAAATTGAAGAAAGTAGGGAAAACCACCAGACCATTCAGATATGACCTAAATCAAATCCCTTATGACTATACAATACAGTGGAAGTGAGAAATTGATGTAAGGGACTAGATTTGATAGACAGAGTGCCTGGTGAACTATTGATGGAGGTTCATGACATTGTACAGGAGACAGGGATCAAGACAACCCCCATGGAAAAGAAATGCACAAAAGCAAAATGCCTGTCTGGGGAGGCCTTACAAATAGCTGTGAAACAAAGAGAAGTGAAAAGCAAAGGAGAAAAGGAAAGCTATAAGCATCTGAATGCAGGTTTCCAAAGAATAGCAAAGAGATAAGAAAGCCTTCCTCAGCGATAAATGCAAAAAAAATAGAGGAAAACAACAGAATGGGAAAGATTAGAGATCTCTTCAAGAAAATTAGAAATACCAAGGGAATATTTCATGCAAAGATGGGCTCGATAAGAATAGAAATGGTCTGGACCTAACAGAAGCAGAAGATATTAAGAAGAGGTGGCAAGAATACACAGAGGAACTATACAAAAAAGATCTTCACCACCCACATAATCACGATGGTGTGATCACTCACCTAGAGCCAGGCATCCTGGAATGTGAAGTCAAGAGGGCCTTACAAAGCATCACTATGAACAAAGTTAATGGAAATGATGGAATTCCAGTGGAGCTATTTCAAATCCAGAAAGATGATGCTATGAAAGTGCTGCACTCAATATGCCAACAAATTTGGAAAACTCAGCAGTGGCCACAGGACTGGAAAAGGTCAGTTTTCATTCCAATCCAAAAGAAAGGCAATGCCAAAGAATGCTCAGACTATCACAATTGCACTCATCTCACACACTAGTAAAGTAATGCTCAAAATTCTCCACGCCAGACTTCAGCAATATGTGAACCGTGAATTTCCAGATGTTCAAGCTGCTTTTAGAAAAGGCAGAGGAACCAGAGATCAAATTGGCAACATCTGTTGGATTATCAAAAAAGCCAGAGAGTTCCAAGAAAACATCTATTTCTGCTTTATTGACTATGCCAAAGCCTTTGACTGTGTGGATCACAATAAACTGTGGAAAATTCTGAAAGAGATGGGACTACCAGACCACCTGACATGCTTCTTCAGAAATTTGTATGCAGGTCAGGAAGCAACAGTTTGAACTAGACAAGGAACAACAGACTGGTTCCAAATAGGAAAAGTACGTCAAGGCTATATATTGTCACCCTGCTTATTTAATGTATATGCAGAGTACATCATGAGAAACACTAGCTGGAAGAAGCACAAGCTGGAATCAAGATTACTGGGAGAAATATCAATAACCTCAGATATGCAGATGACACCACTCTTATGGCAGAAAATGAAGAACTATGAAGCCTCTTGATGAAAGTGAAAGAGAAGACTGAAAAAGTTGGCTTAAAGGTCAACATTCTGAAAACTAAAAGATCATGGCATCTGGTCCCATCACTTCATGGGAAATAGATGGAAACAGTTTCAGATTTTATTTTTCTGGGCCCAGAATCACTGCAGATGGTGATTGTAGCCATGAAATTAAAAGTCGTTTACTCCTTAGAGAGAAAGTTATGACCAACCTAGATAGCATATTAAAAAGCAGAGACATTACTTTGCCAACAAAGTTCTGTCTAGTCAAGGCTATGGTTTTTCCAGTGGTCATGTATGCATGTGAGAGTTGGACTCTAAAGAAAGCTGAGCACCGAAGAATTGATGCTTTTGAACTGTGGCGTTGGAGAAGACTCTTGAGAGTCCCTTGGACTTCAAGGAGATCCAACCAGTCCATCCTGAAGGAAATCAGTCCTTGGTGTGTATTGGAAGGACTCATGCTGAAGCTGAAACTCCAATACATTTGCCACCTCATGCAATGAGTTGACTCATTGAAAAAGACCCTGATTTTGGTAGGGATTGTGGGCAGGAGAAGGGGTTGACAGAAGATGAGATGGCTGGATGGCATCACTGACTCAGTGGACGTGGGTTTGGGTAAACTCCCAGAGTTGGTGATGGACAGGGAGGCCTGGCATGCTGTGATTCATGGGGTCACAAAGAGTTGGACATGACTGAGTGACTGAATTGAACTGAACTGAACTGATAAACAGTTATGACCAATGGACATTAGTAAGAGCTAAAAATAGTAATGTTGTCAATCAAACATATGTTTCAACATACAATGCTTATATTCCAATTCTAATGGCCATTTTATATTCATTGACATATAAAAGTGAAAACCTTGTCTGACTATTTATGACCCCATGGACTGTAGCCCACCAGGTTCCTCTGTCAATGGCATTCTCAAGACAAGAATATTGGAATGGATTGCCCTTTTCTTCTCCAAGATATCTTCCTGTCCCAGGGATCAAATACAAGTCTCTCATATTGCAGGCAGATTCTTTATTGTCTGAGCCACCAGGGAAGCTGTATAAACCAAAACTAATGGATGTGTTTTATTCATAACAGAGCTAAGTCACATTTCCTTCTTTTTATTCGATGTGACTTGGCCTAATATTCATCCATACTCAAAGTTTCAGGTGAACACATTCTGGATGAGTAATTTATTATGAGCCATAATCTCAGTTCCACAGAAAAATATTATGTTCTATATTTTTAGATAGCAAAATTTAATTTCAGCATTAAGCTAAATTTGATGACAAAAGAAGTTTTTTCACCAAATGAAGCTAAACCAAGTAAGCTGAAGTATTTATACTTTCCTTCCACTATCCAACTTTATATCCTATTCTGGAATCCTCAGCTTGCATCAAGATACTGAGATTGTAGGCAAATGGAATTTGAGTATTTGATCATTGATTATCACTGGGTCATAATTTGTTCTTACATTCTGTCTTCCAAGAAATGTTGACATAAATTTAATGTTTTCAGTTTATGTTTTCTTTAGCAAATTTTCTACTCCAGAGGATGAATATCCAATCTACCTAGGTTTAAGATTGCTATATGTAATACTCCTTATTAAAAACAAACATAAGAAAACAATGGATAAACATTGGGATTTTAGGAGCAAGGCATATTTGTATTAATTATGTGGATTTAAGAACTACCTACTGTGTTATTTTATAGACTAAATTTCTTGTGCAATATTCCTTGAGATTGGAATGTTTAAATTTCAAATTTTTCCATGTCATCTCTCATATAATTCTGTTTACTTTTCATTATTCTATAATATCTACTCTACTAATCTACTAACAAAAGTATTTCAGTATTTGCCTTTAGACTTATTAGTAAAATAATCAGGATAATAGATTGTTGCAAACCTCATATAGTGTTTCAGTATACCAAAAAAGAGAACCTCCAGATGGTCAAGATGGATTAAGAAAAGACAGAGGAACTGGAGAGCAAATTGCCAACATCTGTTGGATCATAGAAAAAGCAAAGGAATTCCAGAAAAAAATTCTACTTCTGATTCATTGACTATGCTAAATTATTTGACTGTGGGAATCACATGAAACTGTGGAAAATTCTTCAAGAGATGGGAATACAGGACCACCTTACCTACCTTCTGAGAATCTGTATGCAAGTCAAGAAGCAACAGTTAGAGCTAGCATGAAACAATGAAAGCAACATGAAACAATAGACTGATTCCAGATAGGGAAAAGGGTATGTCAAGGCTGTACATTGCCACCCTGCTTATTTAACTTATATGCAAAGTACAGCATGCAAAATGCTGGGGTGGATGAAGCACAAGCTGGAGTTAAGATCGCTGGATGAAATATCAATGACCTCAGATATGCAGATGACACCACCCTTATGGCAGAAAGTGAAGAGGAACTAAAAAGCCTCTTGATGAAAGTGAAAGAGGAGAGTGAAAAAGTTGGCTTAAAGCTCAACATTCAGAAAACTAAGATCATGGCATCCAGTCCCATCACTTTACAGCATATAGATGGAGAAACAGTGAAAACAGTGACAGACTTTATATTTTTGGGCTCCAAAATCACTGCAGATGGTGACTGCAGCCATGAAATTAAAAGATGCTTGGTCGTTGGAAGAAAAAACTATGACCAACCTAGACAGTGTATTAAAAAGCAGAGACATTATTTTGTCAACAAAAGTCCGTATAGTCAAAGCTATGGTTTTTCCAGTAGTAATGTATGATGTGAGAGTTGGACTATAAAGAAAGCTGAGCACTGAAAAATTGATGCTTTTGAACTGTGGTGTTGGAGAAGACTCTTGAAAGTCTCTTTGGACTGCAAGAAGATCCAACAAGTCAACCCTAAAAGAAATCAGTCCTGAATGTTCATTGGAAAGACTGATGCTGAAGCTGAAACTCCAGTATTTCGGCCACCTGATGTGAAGAACTGCCTCATTGGAAAAGACCTTGATGCTGGGAAATATTGAAGGTGAGAGAAGAGGACAACAGAGAATGAGATGATTGGATGGCATCATCAATTCGATGGACATAAGTTTGAGTAAGTTCCAGGAGTTGATGATGGACAGGGAAGCCTGGTGTGCTGCAATCCATGGGGTCATAAAGAGTTTGACATGACTGAGTGATTGAACTGAACTGATTACCCTCTCTCAAGTTATATTGACCTTCCCTTATAAGGCAATTGGTAAAGTGTCTGACTGCAATGCTGGAGACCTGGTTTCTATATCTGGGTGATGAAGATCCCCTGGAGAAAGAAATGACAACCCACTCCAGTATTCTTGCCTGGAGAATCCCATAGACAGAGGAGCCTGGCAGGCTGTGGGTTGCAAATGTCAGACATGACTATGCACACAGCACAAGTAATATCAGCGTGACATCATCTATGGGTGGTGGTTTAGTTGTTAAGTGTGTTCCACTCTTTGCAACCCCAAGGACTGTAGCCCACCAGGCTCCTCTATCCATGGGACATCCAGGAAAGAATATCGGAGTGGGTTGTCATTTCCTTCTGCAAGGGTCCTTCCTGACCCAGGGGTTGGACCCACCTCTCCTGCTTGGCAAGCAAGTTCGTTACCACTGAGCCATTTGAGAACCCATGATGCTGTCACTAGAAGAAACCAATGTGATACACAGAATATGAGAATCTCTTTATACTACTTGGAGAAGAGAAACAAATAACTCTCTGAAAAAGGGAAACTTAAAGGGTACTTCTCTTTTTGCCTAGTGAAAACAGTCCTCTCTAAAGCTTCTCTGCTGTTGATAAGAGCCAGAGATTGACACACTATTTCTGAAAAGCACCAGAAGAGTAGGAATTTTAAACTTTGGAAACAGTGAAGACTTGCAAATATTCTAGTCTACAATTTCAAAGCAAGAGCTGCCATAAACAATACATAAATAATGTTTCTGTGTTCCAATAAAACTTTATTTTTAAGTACAGATAACAGTAATATTACCCCACAGCTGTAGTCTGTAGACATTTGCTGTAGAGAAATATACATTTACCAGATTAATCATATTATTGCAAGTGCTATACTAGTTTGCTCTAGTAAATAAAATGTGTTCATAAGTGCATCTCCAGTGAAGGACATAACTTGATTAAGTTAAAAACTGCAGGGTCTTTCTCATGCCCTGTGATTTAAAATTTTTATTTTAGTTATTCATTTGGCCAAAAAGAAGAATTAAATGAGTGTGCATAGAATCAAAAGACCTGCATTATTCACATTCTTTATTGCGGCCAGAATGATACTTAATATATTCAATAACAGCTTAAACATGGGCACTAAATTGTCAAATTAATGCTGACAAATAAGAATGGATACAGACAACAAAAGCACTGCATAAGCTTTTGCAATGAATATCAACTCCTCTGGTGACACTGCATTGGAAAAGATGTGGATTTTTGTTACAGGTTTTACATATGAGTACAGGTTTTCAGACATTTCTACTACAAGGTTTTTTGCTGCAGATTTAATGTTGTCAATGGGTGTATTCTGTGGATGCTGAATATATACATTCCAGCTATTTTCAGAAGATTGTCCCAGCTCCTGTACCACAATACCCTGGCTTGCTGTGACTGGGTACCTGTGTCCTTGACATATATTCCCTTAACCATGGAGTAGTAGGGTCTTTGGAAGCTGGGAATTTCCAGCTTCTTACCAATAGCTAAAATAATTTTAAATTTTTTCATTCTTAAATGTCATACCAGTCTTTTCATTTTCTTTGGATATCATAATGTGAAAAAAACATAATGTTCAACTACTCTTAGGGACTGAGTAAAAATACATAGGTCAATTTACGACACCCTGGCTTATAACAAGGAGATCTTCAGTGATAGCTCCATTTATTACCTGCATTCATTCTAGTGGACTAAATGTCATATGCTGGAATTGGGATTAATTTGGAGTCAGTTACTTGGTTAGACAGTAACAGCTCTCTTTGGGAAAGGATCAGTTCAATGTTTCCCATCAACATCTATGATGCAAGAACAAAATTCCTTAGGAGGCTTGCTGAACATTTTATTCAAAGTGCTTGAATTTTTGTATGTAGGTTTGGAAATAGGACAGGATCATGATTTTTAGAGTATTGTGGTTCATGTGGTGACCAGATGTTTTCAATTTTGAAATATTTGTTCTACTAGTTATTAGTTACCCATTGTTTAGTTACTTAGCCGCCTGTTGACTTCATGCTTCGGAGCTATATATTTTCAGTTGATCTCTGCATGTCAGACCACTGTCTGGGTTCTGAATGGTCCATCTGCTCTTCTGCCTTTCATAATGATCATGGTATTGTGACTTCTGTAGTTCCTGTTACCAACTGTTCATGCTAACTCTGTGTTTCCCCCATGTTGTTAGGACCATCTACATTCCAAATTTAAGAAGTAAAACTATGTTTTTTAATCAGTTACGTACTTCCCTCAACAACTTCTCACTGTCATTGGAAAGTGTAAGTAGAGAGAATAATGACTTCCTAAGATGTCCACATCCTAAACCCTAGAACCTGTGAATATATGATCTTATATGCCAAATGGGACTTCACAAGCATTATTACATTAAGCATCTTGAGATAGGAACATTATCCTGTTTTATCCTTATCTGGGTGATCTGAATTTAATCACAGTGTTTGTAAATTCAGAGGTATTTTTAAAACTGTGGTAAGTGGAAATGTAATGACAGAAGCATTTCCAGAGAGATGTTCACTGTGACTTTGAAAGTGGAAAATGAGAGCCATGGGTCACTGAATGAGCTTCCTTAGTACCTCAGCTGGTAAAGAATCTGCCTGCGATGCAGGAGACCCTGATTCAATATCTGCATTGGAAGATCCCCTGGAGAAGTTATAGGCTGCCCACTCCAGTATTCTTAAGCCACTGAATGGGGAAAGTCTCTAGAACCTGTAAATGTGAGGAAGATGGATTCTCCCTGAGAGCATGTCCAGGAAGATACTTATCTAAATTCTGTCTTATAGAACAATAAGATAATAAATTTTTGTGGTTTAATGATATAAATTTGTGCTAATTTGTTACATCAAGAGAAAACTGGAAGGAAGTCCAAAAGGGATGTGTGTGTGTGTGTGTGTGTGTGCATGGTCAACAATTTTTGCATGACAGTTTACTACTTACATAGACAATGAAAGGAAGAATAAACCTAAGTTACCAACTCCCCATGATTCCTGTCCCACACACAAAAAGGGAGGAAACACAAACAACAGGAGTTGAATAACTGAAACATCAGATTTGGATCCCTTGTTGCTGAGAATCCTATTCTAGAGTGCAGATAAGTGGTTTTATATTCTGTAGTTCTATTTTGAAGTATGCAGGACAGAGAGCCACACAGCTCATCAGAACCCGAGAGGTAGTGAGAAACTACCTTACGACATCCTCACAGATGATGCACAAAGTCAAGTGCAAGATAACCTTTCAGGAGCTCCTCACAGACCTTCCATCTTCTCCTGCTCTGGGAAAATCACAAGGCCTACTACCAAGACTCAAACTGTGATTCATCCTTTATATGTGTGGTGTATCTTGACACAAGCAGGACACCCAGAGTGTGCAGAGCTATTGATCTACACACTAAAGATCAGAGGCTGAAAATCATATTTCTTTGAGATTGCTAACTCTAAGAAGTGATCATGTAAGCCTAGAAATGCTGTCAGCAAGAGATAAGATTTCCATGGAGTAAAAGTAAGAAAATAAAATTTAACAAAGCCAAGAAATGAAGAAAAAAGTCTCCATAATAAACTTATAAAATTACTCATTCCAGTGGTAATATAAGCCCATTTCTTCCAGGAGGCAAAGCCATTGATTCTTTATATATAGCTAGTTTTAGTCATATGCCTTCCTCTTAGATCTAAAAATGATCATATTAACATATAAAACTAACATTATATAAAGTGATTGTATCCTCATTGATTACAAAAGAGTTAAAACTACATTCAAAGATGCATTAATTGCTAATAACTTTGAAGTATTTAATTTCTATAGATAATACTTTTAATTAGTAATATTGATCTAGTCAGCAATTAAGAGCCATATTTGATGATCTTTTGAAGTTATAGCCTGTGAATTTAGATAAATGGTGTAGTACTCAGCTGTACCTCAGATTAAATCTCTTCCCTTGAAATGAGTCAAAATTGTCTTTAACTACACCTTATTTAACTTATATGCAGAGTACATCATGAGAAATGCTGGGCTGGAAGAAGCACAAGCTGGAATCAAGATTGCTGGGAGAAATATCAATAACCTCAGATATGCAGATGAACCACCCTTATGGCAGAAAGTGAAGAGGAGCTAAAAAGCCTCTTGTTGAAAGTGAAAGAAGAGAGTGCAAAAGTTGGCTTAAAGCTCAACATTCAGAAAACTAAGATCATGTCATCTAGTCCCATCACTTCATGGTAAATAGATGGGGGAACAGTGAAAACAGTGTCAGACTTTATTTTTTTGGGCTCCAAAATCACTGCAGATGGTGATTTCAGCCATGAAATTAAAAGACTCCTTGGAGGGAAAGTTATCACCAACTTAGAGAGCATATTAAAAAGCAGAGACATTACTTTGCCAAAAAAGGTACATCAAGGGATGGTTTTTCCAGTGGTCATGTATGGATGTGAGAGTTGGACTGGGAAGAAAGCTGAGCACCGAAGAACTGATGCTTTTGAACTGTGGTGTTGGAGAAGACTCTTGAGAGTCCCTTGGACTGCAAGGAGATCCAACCAATCCATTCTGAAGGAGATCAGCCCTGGGTGTTCTTTGGAAGGATTGATGCTAAAGCTGAAGCTCCAGTACTTTGGCCACCTCATGCGAAGAGTTGACTCATTGGAAAAGACTCTGATGTTGGGAGGGATTGGAGGCTGGAGGAGAAGGGGACGACAGAGGATGAGATGGCTGGATGGCATCACCGACTCAATGGATGTGAGCTTGGGTGAACTCTGGGAGTTGGTGATGGACAAGGAGTGCTGGCGTGCTGCAGTTCATGGAGTCACAAAGAGTCAGACATGACTGAGCAACTGAACTGAACACCTTATTAGAAGGATGATGTTATTGAGAGCAAGTTCAAAACAATATTTGGTGTGGTGTTCTTCGAAATACCACTTAAGACAGTGATTGTGTAAACTGCATGTACAATCAGACATGAAGTTTACAGATATAGAGGACATGTTAACAATACATAGAATTTCCAACTTTCAGTTGATTGCACACTTGGAAATGGTGATTCAAATTATTTCAATAATCAATTATGAAACTTACCCAGATTGATTGTGCTTAAGAAAATTTTTTGCAATTTTCTATATGTTGGTAGATAAAATACCATTGATTTAGTTCTTCTTCCCACAGTTGCATAAAAGCTGAAAATCACTGCAGAAGCTGAAACATTTTTTTTAATGACAAATATTTAAAAGTATAAAGAGTTTTAAAGTTTGTGATATATGATTACTTTTCACTAAGAATCTTCTTAAAGAAGTTTTAAAAGTATTCTCTATTGCTTTTTTATACTACTATTCTATTGATAGTTTTGCCCCTCTGCTTAATTTTGCATATTTTCCCTTTTCTTTCTCAGTAAATAACATTTTGAAATTTTAGTTACATTATTGGCTTCTTGCACCTGCCTGGGCATTCGAATGTTAGCACTTGGCTTTTGGTGTCTACAGTGAACTGAAGTCACTCAGTCGTGTCCGACTCTTTGCGACCCCATTGGACTGTAGCATATCACGCTCCTCCGTCCATGGGATTTTCCAGGCAAAAGTACTGGAGTGGGCTGCCATTTCCTTCTCCAGAGGATCTTCATGACCCAGGAATCAAACCTGACTCTCCTGCATTGTAGATAGATGCTTTACAGTCTGAGCCACCAGGGAACTTGGAGTCTATATTCAGAATTTTGTTTCAGTCATGACATCAATCCCACTTCTCAATTTTCCCAATGTATATTTGGTGACTGTGTGGTTTTTATTTTTATTTTTTCTCCCAGGATTGTATATTTTTATGGATATAATTTAATCAAAATGTGTTTGTAGTAAGAGTATTGCTCATCTTCATCATCTCATTCTTTTATTTATAAGCAATCAATAACCAAATTCTATGCATGCTTTGTGAGAGTCAATTTCTAGGCAGGTTGATAAGAAGTCAAAGGTCCCTCAGGAGGAGAAAGGGGTCTAGGGCTCTCAAGGAGAATAGAAGGACAAATGTCCTTTTTTCTCTGCATTCCTTAATCTAAGTCACATAAAACTTTTTTTTTTTTCTTTAAGCCCAGAACTGATGATTACACAACAAACAACTCAGTTTAAACTCTGTACTAACTATTATAGAACAAAATGTATCCTGCTAGAGGACAGTTTCTTCTTGCTGAAAACCTTCTGACAAATCCTGTTATCTTAAAATTTATATTATGGGAGTGGGTCTGATAAGATCCTTCTATTGTTAAGTTCTGATCCTGTTATCTTAAAATGTAAATTATGGGAGTGGGTCTGGTAAAATTTTTACAACCCTGAGACATTCTTTTGATTTATTGTAATAGCCAATTAAAAAAGTATACAATTCTCTTGCTTAGGCTACCAAGAGGGGAACTCTCCATTCCCCTTCTGATGTCTATGTCAGAAGCTTTCCCTGTCCCTTTTCCTACTTTAATAAAACTCTGCTATGCAGAAGCTCTTGAGTGATCAAGCCTGGTCCCTGGTCCCTGCTCCCTGTTCCCAAAGCTAAATCTTCTTCTTTGGAGCTCATGAATCCAACACAGTTCACCATAAGCTATCAATTTAAAGAATGCCCCCATTGTAATTGACAGGACAAGGGCTCTGAAATTAAATAATAGCAAAGTAATTTAGAAGTATGTAGGACTGCATCTTCAAAATGTCACTATGCAACTCTAATTTTGTGTTGAGAACTGATACATTCAGTTGTTCACAAAGAAATAAAATGTTACTACATGTCTGAGTTTTTCTCTATGACTCTGAAGAAAACAAGTAACTATTTCAATCACTTTTCATCTGTCTGCTCTGTGTGTGCTCAGTAACTTGTGTCTGAATCTTTGTGACCTCATGGACTGTTGACTTTGATCTGAGAACATGACTTTTCCCCATTTACGAAGGTGGAATATATACAAACATCATGACCCAGATAATCATGATGATATGTTGACTAATCTAGAGCCAGACATCTTGGAATGTGAAGTCAAGTGGGCCTTAGAAAGCATCACTACGAACAAAGCTAGTGGAGGTGATGGAATTCCCGTTGAGCTGTTTCAAATCCTGAAAGATGATGCTGTGAAAGTGCTGCACTCAATTTGCCAGCAAATTTGGAAAACTCAGCAGTGGCCACAGGACTGGAAAAGGTCAGTTTCATCCCAATTCCAAAGAAAGGCAATACCAAAGAATGCTCCAACTACCGCACAATTGCACTCATCTCACATGCTAGTAAAGTAATGCTCAAAATTCTCCAAGCCAGACTTCAGCAATATGTGAACCGTGAACTCCCTGATGTTCAAGCTGGTTTTAGAAAAGGCAGAGGAACCAGAGATCAAATTGCCAACATCCGCTGGATCATGGAAAAAGCAAGAGAGTTCCAGAAAAACATCTATTTCTGCTTTATTGACTATGCCAAAGCCTTTGACTGTGTGGATCACAGTAAACTGTGGAAAATTCTGAAAGAGATGGGAATACCAGACCAC
>SJXQ01012782.1:197037-229912 GCA_006408695.1 Aepyceros melampus | reverse complement strand
ATGTATACTATCATGTAAGAAACGAATCACTAGTCTAGGTTCGATACAGGATACAGGATGCTTGGGGCTGGTGCACTGGGATGACCCAGAGAGATGATATGGGGAGGGAGGCGGGAGGGGAGTTCAGGGATGGGCACACATGTACACCTGTGGCAGATTCATGTCAATGTATGGCAAAGCCAATATAGTATTGTAAAGTAAAAAATAAATAAATAGTAAGATGTTAAAAAATAAATAAACTTTCTGGATATGGAGTAATTTACAGTGAATCTTTTTTCAAGAAAGTGAAAAGAAGAAAAGTTCAGTACACTCGGTAAATATGTCCTTCTCTGAACTAAATCTTTTTAGAGCCAATGCTACACTTCAAACATGCTCCCTAAAACATCTGAAAAGAAGGGTTCAACACGAGAAGGCAGAGAAGTGTCCATGGAAAAATCATTTTAACGTTGTTTCATGTTAAAGAATCAGTGAAAAGTAACAAAACAAAGGTTGAGATAATCAGGGCCAACGTTTTCATTATGGTTCTTGTGACACCTGCTGGTTTGATCTTATCTTCGTTCCTAATATTCATCCATGTGTGAGACAGAAGCATTTTATATACAAAACTCTGTAGCACATGAAACAGAATCCTGAGATTAATCAAGGGACCAATGAACCAAAAATGTAACGAGCACACGTCAGCCAACTAATCACTTCTCACAGCCACTGAGTTACTGAAACCAGTGTTGTTGGGTTTCCTAGAAGTCACTTCCCAATGAATTTAATGAATACAAGCTGTGACCTAATACTTTGATTCTGCCTTATTATTTAATTCTGATACTAAAGTTACATTTTTAACCTTCAACTGCAAAAGACAGTAGAACATGCTATTAGAATTCAAAAATGCCAAAAAGTAAATTTCTTCAAACATATTATCTAGGACAATTTTCTAGTTTCTTTTCAGCAAGTCCAAAATTGTGTCTTTGTAAAATAAGATAACACACATCCCTAACTAAGTCCTCAAATGTTTACCCCTTCCCTTCCTCCTCCTCTCTCCTAAACCCATTATAACATAGACGTCAGAGGTTTATGATCACAGCTGCCACTGCACCGCAGTCTTTACGGCCGATCACATCAGAGATCATGCAAAACACCTGAGTGCATGAAAAACTCCAGAAGAAAGGCCCTCTTCAGGATTATAAAACTGTAATAGAACTGCAAGGAAACCGATTTTCTAACACTGGATTTCATAATGCTAAAATACGCTTCATTCCAGTTGACTCACCCTCTGAATAAATGAGGCCTGGCGTGCTGAGATTCATGGGGTCGCCAAGAGTCGGACACGACTGAGCAACTGAACTGAAAAAAATTAAGTTTCTTCTTCCTAGGATCTTTGCTTTTTCATACTGCTTAACATAAAAAAAAAAAAAAGTAATGTCTCTAAAGAAAAAGAAATACTCCAGTAAGTCATCTTTTTATTTGCTACTTTTTCCCTAGTTCAGCAAATCTAATAAGCAACAGGCGCCACACACCACCATTCAGTAGAGGCTGGATTAATTCAAACCCAAGACCATGCTCAAGGATACAGAAGACAAAGTCAGAAAATGTGCAGTGTAGGTTGTGAGTAAACACATTTCCTTCACTTCTTAATTATGCATTGATTCGCATGCAGCAAAGAGTTGCTTAAACCTAAGTGAGACTTACTCTCTAACAGACCATTCTGAACAAAATCAGTCCTGAATGCAGCCTGTGAATCAGCAGTTCTCAGCCATGGCTGGCTACCAGGTCCCCTGTGCTGTTGCTGCTGTTTAGCTGTCTGGCCCTCCACGCTGATTCCCAGCCCCTGATTCCAGCCTATCAGTCTGGAGTGGGACCTGCACCTCTCTGCTGAACAATATATACATAAAAGGTACACAGAGGCGGACGGTGCGTGACTTGGTTTGCGAGCTACACAGTGTTAGAACTTAACAGGCTGTGTCCCACTTTGCCGTGGTGTCCGGGGCACCACTGCAGCTGGGGTGACCAGCTCTCTGGCCACTAAAGCTGCCCAGCAGGCCGGGCCCACCAACCAGGCTGCTTCAGACAGCAGACAGGCGGCTCATGCTCCTCTGTGTGAGTAGGATTTCTGTTGTTAACATGTTTTTATTGTATGTTTGCCTTTTTTTTTTTTTTAAGTAAAATTAGAAGGGACACAAACACCTCTCAGCACACACAGAAGTCTCTTCTGAATGTCTCCCCTCTCCCTGTTTAAAACAGATCTAAACGGATCATCCATTGGTTTCAAAACCACATATTAGGATCTAATTCCCTAAGTTACAACCTTTGGAAGAGTCAGGTCAGAGCACACTCACAAATGGACTCTGGGTAACGAGCAGGTGTGTCTGAGCTGCGGGCCCTAAGGGCCAGCACGCATCTTCCTTTCTGCGGGCTCAGCGCAGCGAGCGGGCAGGGCCAAGACGTGCGCTCACCTCTGAGCCCTGGATGGGTCACCAGGGTGCACCCACCGCTGCGCTCCTGGAGAGGACCTGAGTAAGAAAGGCTCGGGGAAGGAAATCAGGAAAGAGGGAAGAGCAAGGAGGAGGGAGGCGCGGGAAGAAGAGAGGCCAACGGGAGCCCGGCGAGGCCGGGTCTCGGCCGCACCAATGCTGCTTTTCCCCGAGCTCTGATCACTGGCAGCCTGCTCCTGACACGAGGGCGGGGCGCGGGCGGTCCTCCATCCTTTCAGCTGCAGGCCTGTCCTGATGGGGAAGTGTTCCGGAACGGGGGCCGGGTCCTCAGCGCCCCTCACTGTGGTCCCCACTCCCCGGACAGGGCTCGCAGGCTCAGAAAGGCACCAAGAGTGGCCGAGCGAACAGGAACCCCGTTCTTGGCAGAGACGGAAGGCCCCACGGCACACACTCCTGCTGCCCCGGGCAGCGAGGTCCCCGAGGGCTGGGGTGTCCTGTGCGGCTTCTCCAACCTCCTCCAGCGCGGGAGGAGCTGGACTCGGGTCACGTCGGGGAGACCTTCGCTCCCAGTCAACGTTTCTGTTAGAAGATGCCAAGTTTTCACTCTCTTTTGTATCACGCAACACATGTGACCCCAAAAAATAACCCATGAGAGCAACTGACGCCCCAGAATGATTTTCTGGCTCCAAAAACCGGCTTGTGAGGCGCGGCCCCAGACGAACGTGAACCACAATAATCTGACGGGTGCTCCAGCGTGGATGCGGGCGCGCTCTGCACCGTCTATTTCAGTTCAGTTCAATTCAGTCGCTCAGTCGTGTCCGACTCTTTGCGACCCCATGAATCGCACGCAGCACGCCAGGCCTCCCTGTCCATCACCAACTCCCGGAGTTCACTCAGACTCACGTCCATCGAGTCAGTGATGCCATCCAGCCATCTCATCCTCTGTCGTCCCCTTCTCCTCCTGCCCCCAATCCCTCCCAGCATCAGAGTCTTTTCCAATGAGTCAACTCTTCGCATGAGGTGGCCAAAGTAGTGGAGTTTCAGTTTTAGCATCATTTCTTCCAAAGAAATCCCAGGGTTGATNACTCACGTCCATCGAGTCAGTGATGCCATCCAGCCATCTCATCCTCTGTCGTCCCCTTCTCCTCCTGCCCCCAATCCCTCCCAGCATCAGAGTCTTTTCCAATGAGTCAACTCTTTGCATGAGGTGGCCAAAGTACTGGAGTTTCAGCTTTAGCATCATTCCTTCCAAAGAAATCCCAGGGCTGATCTCCTTCAGTCCCTTGGACTGAAGGAGTCTTTTCCAACACCACAGTTCAAAAGCATCAATTCTTCGGCGCTCAGCCTTCTTCACAGTCCGACTCTCACATCCATACATGACCTCAGGAAAAACCATAGCCTTGACTAGATGGACCTTTGTTGGCAAAGTAATGTCTCTGCTTTTCAATATACTATCTAGGTTGGTCATAACTTTTCTTCGGAGGAGTTAGCGTCTTTTAATTTCATGGCTGCAGTCACCATCTGCACTGATTTTGAAGCCCCAAAAAATAAAGTCTGACACTGTTTCCACTGTTTCCCCATCTATTTCCCATGAAGTGATGGGACCAGATGCCATGATCTTAGCTTTCTGAATGTTGAGCTTTAAGCCAACTTTTTCACTCTCCTCTTCAATTTCACACAAGGATTACCACCTCTGAGAGCCTAAATGGACTTTGGAAATCAATGGCAGGGAGAGAAATGATTATAAATGCAATGTGTGAATGTATGCAAACTTCATGTTATTTTATTCTAAAAGCACTTGTGGTTCAAATGTGCCGAGTCTAGCTCAAAATCAGAAGCAGCTGCAAGATTTTTTTGCAACAAATTTTTGTTTCTGGTTTTTCCCTTCACCCTCTTCCTTCCTGACAAGAGAGTGACATTAGCTAAGAGGGAGACTGGGGAGGACACTGCTCCCCCTCCCCCACCCAGGCCCCCAAGACTCCCGGCCAGACCAGCCCGGTGGGACCACTCCAGCGAGCCCATCCAGCAGAGACTGCCTGGGAGGCTGTTCCGGTGAGCAGGTGCCAGGAAGGCGGGGGGCAAGGAGAGCACACCGCGCTCCAGAGGCGCGGCCGCCATCGGCGTCCAGCCCATGATCACACCTTCCTGCGCATGGAGCCTCCACACGATTTCGGCACCTTCCTCAAGACCGGCAGGGGAACATCGGGCTCCCGGGGCGCCCAGGCAGCCCTCCGAGTGAACAGAGGTGGAGGCCGCACTGGTTTGTGCTCCCAAGGACACCAGAACCTGACCAGGACAACTGATGCGTGTGAACACCCGGCTCCTGCGTGCGCCGGGGCAGCCAACGTGGACCGCAGCGCTGCTGAGGCCACGCCTGAGCTATTTCTGGTCTGGAAAGAGGCCTGGCACAAGCACCTCTGACTTTCCACGCGCAGCCAGGGAGAGTCAGCAGCCTGGAGGCCTGAGACGGATGATTGTAACCAGGTGTCCTCAGACGTGACATTTTAGCTCGGGGCTGAAGCTAAACCACGCTGTTCTCTGCACTGCCACGCAGGTTATTAAAAGCCCTGCCAAACAAAGGGCTCTCCCAGGCTGATGACTCTCAATCGGCAGGGCCTCACACCAGTCTAGTCTCTGCTGCACTCTGAAACAAAGCTTCAGGGTGACCTTCCCACATTCCCTGTCTGTGGCCCGGGAGGGCAGGCGCACCACCCAGTCCTGCTACTTCCTCAAGGCTCACACAGCCCCGGGCAGACACCCTGCCTGCCAGGGCCACTCACCCTCTCCCAGCGGAGTATCAACAGTGAGATTCAGACACAGGAGAGACGGAAGCACAAAAAAAGCAGTGCCCAAAAACTGAAGGCGGGAGAAGGGGATGACAGAGGACGAGATGGCTGGATGGTATCACCGACGCGATGGACATGAGTCTGAGTTAACTCCTGGAGTTGGTGATGGACAGGGAGGCCTGGTGTGCTGCAGTCCATGGGGTTGCAAAGAGTCGGGCATGACTGAGCGACTGAACTGAACTGAACAAGACAGACAGAGGTTGGTTTGTTTTTTTCAGTGGCGGCCAATTTCATAGCATATTAATGAAGGATTCTGTGAAGGAATTCAGTCACTTAAGTCTGATGATCTAAAGCAGGGACTGGCACCCTTGTTCAGCAAAAGGCCAGAAAGCAAACATCTCCGGTTCACAAGCTGGTATCAGTCCCTGAACCCTGACAGCAAAGCCACCGTGGACCATCCACCAAGCAAGAGGGGGCTGTGTTCTCATGTAACCTCATTCAGGACAACCAGCTGGGGCCACATTTGGCCACAGGCCATAGTCTGCCCACCCCTGAGCTAAAGCACATGTCTGTCACACTTTGGCCCAGTGAGCATCCAGTACCTGGGAAATACTCCATTGGCCCTTTTAATCTGAAACCCTCTCCAGTAACCTTGGAGCCTGCCCACTCCACTAAGTACTCCACTACATACTCTGGGTTTATCAAAGGAATAAAGTCAATCAATGAGATTAAACAGGAGACAGACCTATTACATTCATACTAAAGCTAAAGCCGCCCTGGTGGCTCAGTGATAACACAGGTTCCATCTCTGGGTCGGGAAGATCCCCTGGAGAAGGAAATGGCAACCCACTCCAGTGTTCTTGCCTGGAGAATCCCATGGACGGAGGAGCCGGGCAGGGTTCACGGGGTCACTAAGAGTCGAGTACACGTAAGCAAATCACCACCACCACCACAGACTGAACTACGGAGTGGGTGCCCCACAGGATTAATTCTGGTAGGACTCACTTCTGCTACTCCCTCCCTACCACAGTGCAGATACAACCCTCTTCCACTAAAAGCCCACAGATTAATAAAATCACAGACAATAAACCATAGTCTGTACATCACAGACCACAAGAGTGACTACCTAAAAATTAGGAATCACAACAACTCAACATGAACAAGGACAAAAATGAGGGAAGGCAGCCAGTAAGAGTAAGTCCAGGATGAAACCCAAAACCAGAGAGAAAGCCACTGCTGCCAGGATAAGAAGCAACATGGAGATCCCGGCAGAATCCCGGCACTGGGCAGACAGCAGGAGTTCAGAGCGCCTGGGGGCGGAGGCCTGGGCGAGCGCCCACGCGGCACTCGAGGCCCAAGATGACCAGCTTCCACTGGTCCAGGCAAAAGGGGACGCGTCCTCTCAAAAACTGACCCTCCCTGGAAAGGTGACATCATTCAGGGCCTCTGCGAGTGTTCATACACAGCGTCTGCTGTACAGGAACAGTCACCTGGCTGACCGAGAGACCAGACAGGCAAGCTCAAGAGCTGGGGGGGAACCACTATGGGATGGGGGTTGGACAATAAAGACAGTCTCAAAAGTGAACCGGATCTTAAAATCATCAAAAACAAAACCTTAAAATAAGGATTACTATTTCTATGAATTAGTTGAAAACACAGAGAAATTCAACAGAACACTGAGATCTATAAAAAGAGACAACGCGCTGCCCGTGAAGTGACGGGGGTCCTAGCCTGACGCTGGCTCTAAGAGGCAGGGAAGCACGGAGATCTCCCAGGCAGGCGGGCACTCTCCTAACAGAGCACGGAAAGAGTGTATAATTAGCAAGGTGACGGGGGCAGCGCTGAAACAGCAACACCAACAATGGAATGACTGACAAAGGCACCAGAGAGGAGGCAAACAGCGGCAAAGACCAGCTGCAATAGAGGAGAGGAAACACTAAGACCAGCTGGAATAGTGGAGAGTACTCACCAAGATGACAGGCTTGCACCCAAATATTTCAGTAATGGTGCTAGAAGGAAATGAATGAACTATTAGCTCCAACTGTCTGATCAGACCAGATTTTCACCAATGATTCATCTCCCAGCCTACCTTTCCTCGACTGACCATGGGACCTTGGTGTGCAAACACCAGCAAGAATCTCTTGCCCCAAGGAAAGCTGCTTCCTCCCCTCCACGTGCCTCCCGCCCACAAAGGGGATGCCACGTCACCAACGGGAGCGGCCATGTCTCTCCTTGAGAAAAACGCCCAAGAAGCACAGACCCCCGCCCCAATGCCACTGGACAGGACACCACAAGCCAGCAGCTTTCTGCGTCCAGGTCTGACATCGCGGGAGAAAAACAAACCCCTGTATGTTTGTGCCACTGCTGTTCTTCGACGCTAACTGCATCCCTAACAGATCTGTGAGTGAGTGAGGGAACCCAGGGTCAGTAAGGTCCGTCTCCGAAACAAACTGGATGGCTATTCTTCGGACGTTTACTCCAAACTGTAAATTTATCCTTTCCCACATACGCTTATTATTTCAAAACTAGGCAGGTAAAATTTGGACAAAATCAAGAAGTCATTCAAGAATTCTCTTCTCTTGCCATTTTTCACCTGATTGCTATACCAAACAAGCCTGCATTGACCCTTTCTGACCCTTTCCTTACCTTAAATATAGCTTTTCACACACTAATCTGTAAACAATAATGTCCTTTGAGTGGCTCAGAGGAATTTAGCTTTAGAACCAGTAACATTAAACTCTTTACCATTTTCCTAGAATACAGGGGTCCCTAAAGGTCTGAATTATTTTTAATTGGCAAATTATTAACTTTTAATCTTAACAGTAAGAAAAATCTGAAGATAAATGCCTCTGGAAACAGAAGCTATAGCAGGGGTGGCATTAAACTGAGCACCTCGGATAATTTTAAGACAATTACTTTCCTTCCGTGAACATGGTAGATCAATAAATGTCTTCTTCAAATGAAAAACACCAGCTCATACTCAGCTTAAATGTTAAACATAAACTAAAATTGGGCCTTAAAAAGTCAATCTTTGCCCTCTCTTTACATTAAAATAGAAAATTCAGTACAAGACAACAGGGGAATACTTTTAGTGGCTGAAACAGGTAATTTTCGAGAATCGGACTCTAGGATGAGCTTTTCTCTTGCATCATGTGTGCCTCACAAAACTCAGAGGCAGTCAGTGGGGCTGAGTCCACAAACAGGCATGGAATACTTTGACTGCCCGGGGCCTTGGAGGAGGAGACATGTCCTTGCCCTGTTTCTCAACTGGAACATACAAACGTGTCAATCACTACAAACGGATGCACAACCGCCTGGGAGGACCGAGTGGAAGTGCTTGTGCGCTCACTCGTGTCCAGCTCTTAGCAACCACACGTACTGCAGCCCACCAGGCCCCTCGGTCCGTGGGATCTTTCAGGCAAGAATACTGGAGTGGGTAGCCATTTCCTCCTCCAGGGGATCTTCTCGCCCAGGGATCAAACCTGTATTTCCTGCCTATCCCACACCGGCAGGCGGATTCTTTTATCATTTGGGCTGGCTGGGAAGTACAGAGGTTTTTTCAATTGAATGGAAGCAGGGATGGCGGTGGTGTTGCTGGGCCAGGACGGCTCCCCCTGACCTACAGGCATTCTGGCTTTCCCTCTCCCCACGGCCCTCCACTATCTCTGCTGCTGCTGCTAAGTCGCTTCAGTCGTGTAAGACCAGGACCTCAGATCCAGCTTGCTATCCAACAGTGAACTCGACAACTTCCCCCAAACTGCTTCCAACTATTTGCACTTCAGCTGTTAAACACCACCATCCACCTGACCCTCGCAATGGAAACCTTGGCGTAGAAATTCAGCCCTGTTTCCCCACATCCATTCAATTTCCAAGTCATAATAAATTAAAAAGAAAAGAGAATAAATGACACGGAAAATAAAGACAGTAAAACTCCACAAAACCTAAAGCTGGCTCCTTTAAAGAAAATAATAAAAACTGACAAACCTATGGCAAGACTGAGGAAAAAAACAGACTTCAGAGAAAAATAATAAGGGTAACTACAAATTCAGCAGAGCAGGAAATGTGGGGGGAGAGGAGAGAGAGAATGCAAAAATGAACATTCTTCATCAGTAAATCTAAAACCTTAGATGAGATGGACAAATTTCTGGAAAAAAAAAAGCGTGTGTTTCTACGTCTATGAAACTAATTCTAAAATATGAAAGAAAAGGGAGCCAAAAATAGCCAAGAAAGTTTTGAAAAATACCAACAAGGCAAAGGGAAGACAGAACTGAAGATATACTGAAAATGTAACTGTGACAGGAAAAAGCAAAGACCAGGGGAGCAGAAATAGAGCCCAGAAACGGAACTGCTCCTGCATGAAAACTACATGCGATGGAAGAGGCATGAGGGGCGAGGGGAAGGTGTGCAGGTACGTGGCTAAGCGGTACCGAGGTGACCGGGTGCTGGGCACTGTAACATCACACACGCTTACACAAGCACATACGTGAGGAGGGACCCCCGGCTGCACACACAGTGCCAGAAGGCTAAATGGGGAAAGAGACCCCTACCTTCATGATCTCAAAGCAGAAGGAGATGTACTTCAGGATAAAAAGAAGAACCAGGAAACACTGAGAAAGTTCAGTGATCTCTGTTCATCAACGGGCACAACTGGAACATGCAGAAAAGTCCCAGACAGTGAAAAAAAAATACTCATAACACATATACCAACCCAGAGCTAACATCCAGGATGTGTGAAGAGCTCGATAAACAAGTCAAGCCGATTTCTGTTACTGGCAAAAGACACGAGCAAGTAATTTCCAGAAAAGTATCTGGAAAAATATTCAGTATCAGCTCTTTAAAATCAGGGATAGGCAAATTAAACTAACAAAAGGACAGTTTCATATGCATCGAACAGGCTAAAATTTTTGAATTCTGGCAAAATAAAACCAAGATATGGAGCAACTGGAATTCTCACATACAGTAGGTGGAACACTGGGAGGCCAATGCCCCTAAGACCTCCCAATGCACTTCCCTATGTACAAGAATACAAGACAGAAGACAGACACAAGAATGTGTGTATCTCTCTCAGGGCTACACGCTGCAGAGAGAATTCCACTTGTGCCAAACACCCCCCACCCCAAGGGAATGACAGCCTACGCCCTCTCCATGCGCTAGTTTCCCAGTTTGAGGAGTCCTAATCCACTGAGTTAAAACAGAAGTAATCTCTCTTAAACTTGATGTCTGTTACGACTTGTTTCTAAACATGTTAAAAATATAAAAGATACTAAGGGATACACCAAATAAAATAATATCAGGCACCACACCCTCTAAGGCTAAGAAGCACTGCCTGCGTGCATGTTAGCTGCTCAGTCGTGTCCAACTCTCTGCGACCCCATGGACTGCAGCTCACCAGGCTCCTCTGTCCATGGGATTCTCCAGGCAAGGATACTGGAGTGGGGAGCCATGCCCTCCTCCAGGGGATCTTCCCAACCCAGGGACTGAACCCCAGTCTTCTGCATTGCAGGCAGATTCTTCCCATCTGAGCCACCCAAAACAAAATACTACATAAAATTTATGACTGGGACTTCCCCGGTGATCCAGTGGCTAAGACTTTCCACTCCCAACTGAGGGGCCCAGGTTCGACCCCTGGCTGGGGAACAAGATCCCACAGGCCGCAACTAAGAGTTCACAGGCCACAACTGAAGATGCCGCGCGCCACTCTGAGGAGAGAAGATCCTGTCTGCCGAAACTGAGCCAGTGCAAACAAGTAAATAGAGTTAAAAAAAAAAAAAAAATTCATGACTATCCCTTTACTGTTTACCTAATAGAAAACAGCAAAAACTTTCTACTGATTTAGAAAAGTCAATTTCTGACAACTCCCACTTGCTGGAAAGAAAACAAAATTTAAAAAAAGAAACCATTCTTCTCTTCTTGGGCCAATCTTCTAATAAATGGTAGGAAGAAAGAAAACAAAACACTTCCAGAAAAAAAAAAAATGCTAAGTCTCTAAAAGTATAATCATAGTGATAAGTATTCATTTAGAAAAATTGTTAGTTTAATTCTAGCATTCCAGAAAACAGCATACTCAATAAACACAGGTTTCATTAAAGCCTAAGTCATTCAAAAAGCCTTAAAGAAAACTAATGGCATAAAAACTCCTCTTCTCTGACAGTTCAAGTGGGCTTGCTTGCCGTGTGAGAAAGTATCAGTGAGTGGACCTAGGAAGACGGAGGCACGCCGAAACTCCGACGGGACTTTGCGAGTCTGCCACATCTGCCGCAGCGGACAGAGACCGCCAGAGACCGCCGGGAACCCGCCTCCACTCCGGGCTGCACGGTGGATTTGGACGGCAGTCCTCAGCACTGGGGGTGGGCGAGGGCGTCGCTGGGTATCCTGTATGCATCTCCAGAAGAAAACTTGGTGCTACAGTAATATTCTCATCAGAACACTGTCTTCTGGATTCATCCGAGTCAAGCAGGAGGCAAGCACTTTCGGAAACAGCGCGCAGGAAAGAATTACTGGTGCTGGGAATGCTGCATTTTATGTGTCGGGTTGCTGGGTCACGGCTGCCCGGGTCTTCCGTTGGACGTGATTTCTGAGCATCTGGAAGAGAGTTTCTGGCAGAGGCTGGAGTCGGAGCGCGCAGTTAAGCCACCTGTCCCCCAACACGCACACTGGCCCCCAGTGCAGGGGAGCATCGCCCCACCCTTTGAGGCCCGTGGAGGACAGACAGGCGGGGAGAGGAGGGCGTCCCAGAGCCGCAGAGCCTGCGCCCTGCCCCGGCCAGGACCGCCCCGCCGCACGCCGGGTCCTCAGGCTTGCAGACTGGCTCAGGAGCCTCCGGCCTCAGATACGACACTACCACCACCAGCTCCTCTGGGTCTCCAGCTTGCAGATGGCAGACCTGGGGCAACCAAGCCTCCGTGACCACACAAGCCGATTCCTCACGACGCATCTCTCTACACGTGTGCATCTGTGTGTGTGTGTGAGTGTGTACAGAGCTAGATACACGGCAGGCTACATATTAAGGTAACCACATGTACAGAGAAAGGTATAAGGTGAGTGCGTGTTTATATACATATGCTCTTGGTTCGGTTTCTCTGGAGAACCCGGACTGATACAGCACTGTGCTCTTAAATTAACGCGTCTGTTTGTACTGCAGCGGCAATATGGATCAAGGAATTTAAGTAAACACAAAACGATGACACCCAACTCTTCTTTTTCTTAAATCAGTGGAATCTAAAGTTTAACTTTTAAATGATACAAATTCTTTATTCATTCTAACAACTTCTTAAAACACATTCAAAGCCATTTAACCAAGTCATTACATTTTCTGTTTTTTTAAGTGTATCATCAGAGCTCAGCAGCTATTCTGAGCGTAGTACTAAAAACAATGCAGCCCTCCAGGAATGAATAAAATAATTTTCAGTTGTTGGTCCCCAGAGAATAAATATTTTGAAATATCTTAAAACATAAAATCTGACTTCATCTTAAAAACCCTTAACGTTCATCTGACTGTTTAAAGAGGACTGTAAGTGGGTCATAGGATATGTGTTCCCACACTGAAGATCTGGATAAAATTGTTCCCTGGAAAGAATGTTTAACCAGAGGTTATAAAAACCAAAAGCAGGATTAACAATGGAAAGTCCAACCTAACGTCAGCTGACCCTGCGACACTCTAGCCGGCAGTGTCCTGGGTCTGCTCACTCCAGGTTCAGAGGGAGGCTTAGTCCATCTCACTGCAAATATGCAAGGGTCTTCTTTTTCCCTCAATTGTGCGTTCAACATAACTAATCAAAGAATAGGACACTGGTTTATACAATCAACAATCAATTACATTATCATTAACCAAAGGCAGCAAGATTCTCAAATGTCTGTTTCCAATGATAGCCCTGGGTTCGGGAGCTCTGACCCAACTCGAAGCGAGAACAGGGGCTATCCAGGCCCCCACTCTGCTCCAGGGCAGGACCCCAGCAGGAGGACCAAGGCAGCTGGGCTGGTGCCTCCTCAGCGCCAGCTCCATCTCTGAGTCTCCCTGCCCACCTTCAGCACCCTTGGCACAGCTCAGGCCAACCTGATCACTTTCCATGGCCTGCACAGTCCAGGGGGTTGCTCTGCCGCTTAACTTTCGAGTCTCAGTATTGACTCCTTTCCGGCCTGCAAGACAGCCACCAAACAACAACACTAAAGATAAGACAGAGCGGCAGCTGCGCGGTGCTGCAGTGGCGACTGATTTTATCAGATCGATATATCAATCAATCAGACGGATTATATTCTTTGCAGCCAAAGATGGAGAAGCTCTATAAAGTCAGTAAAAACAAGACCGGGAGCTGACTGTGGCTCAGATCATGAGCTCCTTATTGCCAAATTCAGACTTAAATTGAAGAAAGTGGGGAAAACCGCACCACCATTCAGGTATGACCTAAATCAAATCCATTACAACTATACAGCGGAGTGAGAAATAGATTTAAGGGACTAGATCTGATAGATAGAGTACTGATGAACTACAGATGGAGGCACGTGACACTGTACAGGAGAGGGGGATCAAGACCATCCCCAAGAAAAAGAAAGGCAAAAAGCAAAATGGCTGTTTGAGGAGCCTTACAAATAGCTGTGAAAAGAAAAAAGCAGAGGAGAAAAGGAAAGATATAAGCATCTGAATGCAGAGTTCCAAAGAATAGCAAGGAGAGATAAGAAAGGTTCCTCAATGATCAATGCAAAGAAATAGAAGAAAACAATACAATGAAGAAGACTAGAGATCTCTTCTAGAAAATTACGAGATACCAAGAGAACATTTCATGCAAAGATGGGCTCGATAAAGGACAGAAATGGTATGCACCTAACAGAAGCAGAAGATATTAAGAAGAGTTGGCAAGAATACACAGAAGAACTGTACAAAAAAGATCTTCATGACCTGGATAACCATAATGGTGTGATCCACTCATCTAGAGCCAGACATCCTGGAATGTGAAGTCAAGTGGGCCTTAGGAAGCATCACTACAAACAAAGCTAGTGGAGATGATGGAATTCCAGTTGAGCTATTTCAAATCCTGAAAGATGATACTGTGAAAGTGCTGCACTCAATATGTGAGCAAATCTGGAAAACTCAGCAGTGGCCATAGGACTGCAAAAGGTCAGCTTTCATTCCAATCCCAAAGAAAAGCAATGCCAAAGAATGCTCAAACTACCACAAAATTGCACTCATCTCACATGCTAGTAAAGTAATGGTTAGAATTCTCTAAGCCAGGCTTCAGCAATACACAAACCGTGAACTTCCAGATGTTCAAGCTGGTTTTAAAAAAGGCAGAGGAACCAGAGATCAAATTGCCAACATCTGCTGGATCATTGAAAAAGCAAGACAGTTCCAGAAAAACATCTATTTCTGCTTTATTGACTATGCCCAAGCCTTTGACTGTATGGATCCCAATAAACTGTGGAAAATTCTGAAAGAGATGGGAATACCAGACCATCTGACCTGCCTCTTGAGACACCTGTATGCATGTCAGGAAGCAACAGTTAGAACTGGACATGGAACAACAGACTGGTTCCAAATAGGAAAAGGAGTACGTCAAGGCTGTATATTGTCACCCTGCTTATTTAACTTCTATGCAGAATACATCATGAGAAACGCTGGACTGGAAGAAGCACAAGCTGGAATCAAGATTGCCGGGAGAAATATCAATAACCTCAGATATGCAGATGACACCACCCTTATGGCAGAAAGTGAAGAACTAAAAAGCCTCTTGATGAAAGATAAAGAGGAGAGTGAAAAAGTTGGCTTAAAGCTCAACATTCAGAAAATGAAGATCATGGCATCCGGTCCCATCACTTCATGGGAAACAGATGAGGAAACAGTGGAAACAGTGTCAGACTTTATTTTGGGGGGCTTCAAAATCACTGCAGATGGTGACTGCAGCCATGAAATTAAAAGACGCTTACTCTTTGGAAGAAATGTTATGACCAACCTAGACAGCATATTAAAAAGCAGAGACATTACTTTGCCAACAAAGGTCCGTCTAGTCAAGGCTATGGTTTTTCCACTGGTCATGTATGGATGTGAGAGTTGGACTACAAAGAAAGCTGAGTGCCGAAGAATTGATGCTTTTGAACTGTGGTGTTAGAGTAGACTCTTGAGAGTCCCTTGGACTGCAAGGAGATCCAACCAGTCCATCCTAAAGGAAATCAGTCCTGAATGTTCACTGGAAGGACTGATGCTGAAGCTGAAACTCCAATCCTCTGGCCACCTCATGCGAAGAAGTGAGTCATTGCAAAAGACCCTGATGCTGGGAAAGATTGAAGGCGGGAGAAGGGGACGACAGAGCATGAGATGCTGGATGGTATCACCGACTCAATGGGCATGAGTCTGAATAAACTCTGGGAGTTGGTGATGGACAGGGAGGCCTGGCTTGCTGCAGTCCATGGGGCTGCAAAGAGTCTGACACAACTGAGCGACTGAAGTGAACTGAAAAACAAGACAAAACGACAACCACCTGTTCTTCACACAGTGCCCTGGCATTTCAAACCTTTAAAGGAAACTGTAAAGGCAAGAGGAAGTTCAACAAATCAGAATATTTACTTCGATGAATTTAGTGTTCTATTTAATCGAACACACAACCAAGACTCCTTTACAGCTGAGTACATTACTAAACCGAAAACTAAGAAGTAAGATAGTATTTCAATAGCTACGGAAATAATTTCAAATACATCCTTTCACCGGTAAAAATAATTTCCTGAGTCAGTTTACTGTTCTAAACTTACTGACTGTAAGTTTAAATAAAACGACCATTAGAAAGGTGATCTGGTGACATAAATCTTCTGGCTCGTTGAAGAAGCACAGCGTAAACTCTCTCTTCTCTGCAACATGTAACTCCTTTGAGATAAGCTATCTTCGAGGGCCAAGATTCTGGGTTCATGTTTTAACAGAGAAAATGATTTCCAGAGTTTCATTTTCACATTCAGTGTTTCTGCATGCACCCAACGGTACGGCCTCAGGAAATTGAAATAGAAATGAGAGGTTATCTGGAAGACAACCAGCAACCAATCACCAATCAAACTGAACAAATCCTTTCTTTTAATAAAACCCAGCTCTATATATTTATACATGACTTTTTATACCAACACTGTTTCTAGTGAAACAAGTAACAAGACTACCTCTCTCCCCACTCTGGTCCCTTGCATCAGCTGTTGTTCCCGCACCAGTTTGTAGCTAAGCCTTAAGCAACCATCATATTAATACGATGCACAGAATCACTGCCACATGCAGACGCCGTGAAAAGAGGTCTGTTTCTTTAGCAAATTCAATCATTTGCAGCTTTCTGAAACCAGTTCCCTGGGTGACACCTCACAGCTAACAAGAAAGCTTAAGATTACATGAGCAAATGTCCATGTAAATTAACTTCTACTGATAGCTCAGCTGGTAAAGAGTCACCTGCAACGCAGCAGACTCCGGTTCAACTCCTGGGTTGGAAAGATCCGCTGGAGAAGGGATAGGCTACCTGCTCCAGTCTTCTTAGGCTTCCCCTGTGGCTCAGCTGGTAAAGAATCCGCCTGCAATGCGGGAGACCTGGGTTGGGAAGATCCCCTGGAGAAGGGAACAGCTACCCACTCCAGTATTTTGGCCTGGAGAATTCCATGGACTGTGTAGTACGTGAGGTCGCAAAGAGTCAGACACGACTGAGCAACTTTCACTTTCAGTGTGTGTTGCTCACACGTATGTTCTGTGCTCCGTCCAGAACTCTCAGTGTGAGAAAAGTCAGAATAACTGTTTTTAATGTTTAAATGAGTTTGGGCATGTTTAAGAACAAGAACATTTTAAAAACAGAGGGGAAAAAACCTCTTTGAGAGCCTGTCCTCTTATATCTCCACCATCAAACCTACTTCCACAACTCAGCAGCTATCAGAAGGTCACCACGCCAGGCAGTAAACAATCACAAAAATAGTTTCCAAATCCATGAGTCCCTGGGAGGGAGAAGGAGAGCCATGTTTTCCAAGAAAGGAAACACCGAAATCAGATACCACGGTGAACTTTTGAGGAGAACCTGATCAGTAAGGCCGGGCAGAATCACACGGGCTACAGACGCTCGGGCTGCAGGGGAGAGGGCGGCGCTGGCAGTGAGCACAGCTGACGCGTGGACAGCTGCACAGTCAGGACAGAAATAAAAACCAAGCAGCTGATCAGGAGGAAGGCCCTGGGGAATTTATTTTCAGGATCGTTCAAATCCACAATGGGAAGCTGGTCAGCATGATTATAAATCTAATCTTCGGGCATAATGTGACTTTGAGGATTTTCGGCAATTCCCATATCATACCAACTTTCTCTTCATTCTCAGATTGACTTGTGTTTCACCCAATTTCATGAATACTGATGCTCACAGACACAGATTAAGTGTTTCTGATGGCTTTCCTGTCTCCTTGGTCAGCTCACGGACACTATCTATCAGGGCCTGTGATAAGCAGACACATCCTAGGCACAGGGCATCCAGCCTGCATGAAAGTGACACAGCCGCCGCCCTCGGGGCGTCTGCAATCTGGGCGGCAAAACTCACTGTGAGGGCCAGTAATAAGCATGGTCCGCTCGACACGTGGAAAAGGCCAAGTGATTAGGGGCACGTAACAGTCTGGAGGAAGGGGGTGGGGGCGTCCAGGAATCCTTCCACTGAAGCCTCAAGGGTCAGGGGAGGGGAGTTCACTCGGGGAGGGAGGCAGAGAAGAGGAAGAAGCGGGGCAGGCGGGACTCCTCCCAGCAGCGCCCCCAGCCCCAGGTGGGGTGTTCAGCTGCTCTCACACACAGATAGGATCCAGTTCACGGACGGCCAGGGGAGGCTGAGTCCTTCTCCGTCGAGACACTGCATTTCCGAAACTTCAGCTGTTCTTACAGCAGAGCACTAGAGCTCAAGAAAAGAGATTCTGAGTTCTGCAAGGCAGAACAAGACTTTAAAAGACCATCAAGAAAGCTTTGCCAGGGAACATTCTAAATTGGGAGAACTCACTTCCTCCCTCCCAGAGGAGTGCAAAGTGAAAGTTTTACATCTCAAGTAGTTTCATGAGGCTGACCCACACCTAACAGGGGGCAGCCACTGAAAACACTTCTTTAAAGCAAAACACCCACCAGAAAACCTCACTGATCTCAGCTGAGGACACAATTCCCGTTCATGACAGAACCAAGTTCAAATACACATGAGCCCAGCTCAGTGCTCAGTTGTGCCCCACTCTCTGCAACCCCGTGGACTGCAGCCCGCCAGGCTCCTCTGTCCATGGAGTGGGTTGCCATGCCCTACTCCAGGGGGTCTTCCCGACCCAGGGATCGAGCCCAGGTCTCCTGCATTGGAAAGAGAATTCTTTACCACTGAGCCACCAGGGATACAGGATTAGGTCAAAAACAGAATCACTAAGCAAAAAGCTTCTCTTCTTAGAAAAGCAAAAATACAGAATGGTACAGTATGTGCTGAGTAGAAGACACTCCCAGAGAGGAGAGGCAGGCGGCCACACTCGTGCCCTCGCTCTTCACAGGCGAGCTTGCTTGTGTTTTGAAAAGAGCAGAGTGAAGACACTGTTTTTAATACGGATTTTCCTAGTAGCTTTCCAAAGGGCACTGTCACTAGACTTTCCCAGAACCACCAGTAAGGCTCTACTCTGGCTTAGAACGCTGTGTCGTGACGTCACTGGACCAAGGACAATCTCGTTGGCACGGCCACCACCGTGTCTGCTGTGTGTGGGTGTGTTCCGGAATTGGTAAAGCCACTGCGAACACAAACCGATTCCATTTAAGAATCTTCGGGCCAACCATCAGTCACAAATTTCCAGACTTTTGGATGATCTAGAGAGAAAATGAAAGTTCTCTGAATATATAAGCAGTTTGACTACTTAAAGGGATTATCAGGTGGCTATTGGTGACTATTGGAATTATCAGGTGGCTCAGACGGTAAAGTGTCTGCCTGCTGTGTGGGAGACCCGGGTTCGATCCCTGGGTTGGGAAGATCCGCTGGAGAAGGACATGGCAACCTTGCCTAGAAAATTCCGCGGACTGAGGAGCCTGGTGGGCTACAGTCCATGGGGTCGCAAAGAGTCAGACACGACTGAGCAACTTCACTTCACTTCGACTATTTAAAATTGAAAATATATTCCAAATTTTCCGATAAAGCCACTTAAAAACTCTCAAATAGGTTAACAAGAAGTCGGTCAAGCCTGTCAACTGAAGAAATGAAGTTCCAAGCTCCACAGTGCTTATTAATAGGCTGCTTCAGAAGATGGCACTGAGGCAAAGTCTTAGACTTCTTACTATGGAGCACTCCAGAGTCTAAGGCAGTGGAGTACTATGCACACTTATTTATAATGTATTCACATTTGTGAAAACTGCCCAGTGAACAAAGTCACAGCCCTGCTCTGCTGGGGTGCCCAGTATATCGTGAACAGCCAGGGGGCACGAGGCACCCAAGACACTGGCACGCGCTCCTAAGACCTGAAGTCTGGTGAGGGCGTGTCTTGCTACTAAATCCCCTGAAAGTTGTCACTAATTAAACACCAAACTGTTAAAACGACCTGGGTACCACCAATGCTCACAGTGTGTGAGGACCGCCAGAGGAGGCCCCTACCCTCCCAGGACACTGACGATGTCCTTCAGAAACATGTGAAGAGAGCAAAGGGAAATGTCTCTTTATTGACACGTGCTCTTCACATGATTTTTGAGCCCCTCTAGGGTTCTCAGTCACTCAAGCGTTAACAATGCTTCCTGCAGTTACATGCTGCGCCCCACTACTGCCATGTCCACCAAAGCTCCGAACGTGGCAAGCACAGAGGAGACATTCAAATATTTGCCAAAGAATGAAAAAATAAAGCCTACCTAAACTTGCTCCGTCTCGGTGAACTTAAAAAGCAGTGGTTACAACTGACTCTACATGCTACTTCAGGGTAAAATTAAGAAGAGCAGCTGGAGAAGACTCTTGAGAGTCCCTTGGACTGCAAAGAGATCCAACCAGTCCATCCTAAAGGAAGCCAGTCCCGAACATCCGCTGGAAGGACTGATGCTGAAGCTGAACTCCAATACTTGGGCTACCTTTTGCAAAGAGCCGAGTCATTGGAAAAGACCCTGATGCTGGGCAAGACTGAGGGCAGAAGAAGGGGACGACAGAGGATGAGCCTTAGTGCCTGAACAAGAGCAAGGAGTGGCTCCATCAGTTAACTGACCCAAATGTCTGGGGCTACAAATGTGTATTCACTCTAAGTCTGAGGCGTTTCAGAGCATAATGTTTAGAAAGCTTGCATCATAATAATCTATTGTTGATAAAGATCCTAGAATACTTTCACCATATCATTCTTGTGCTTGAAAATGTCTAATTGTTCTCCACCATTTTTAAAATTAAGTACAAATTCCTTAGGCTGGAATTACAGTCCCATTTATCCTACAGAAAGGTACCAACTGCCTTCTGTGGAGCTGGCGGGTACCAAGGATAACGAGACGAACAACAAAGGGAGCCTTCCCTGGAAGAGCTCCGATCCCAGAAGAGGCTTCGGAGGAGATGCAGCCCATGGAAAGTCAAGGGCAGGCTCGGGTTTCCTGCTACTGCACGCAGCCTCGGAAGACTGGCTGGTTCTCAGATGGGGCGTCAGAGCTAGTTTTCCATTTCACAAATTCCACTTTGGCAGCCACAGAGAGAATGAATCAGAGTCTCCTGCCCCACGCTTTTTGCCAAACTGGCCCGTTTTTGAGCTGCAGAAGTCCTAACTTCACCTACCGCCAGGGCTTCCAGGCAAAGCCCGGCAGCCGGGGGCCCCCGCCCCGCCGCCAGGAGGATGCACCCCCTCTATGGTCCCTCCCAGGCGCTGAGGGCCTCACGATGCTGCCGTGACACCACTGCTCAGGGCTACCAAATCCATGATCACAGACGGCTCTCGGTCTCCCTGCACCTCTCGGTCTCCCTGCACCTGCCTTCACGAGCTGCAGGGCCTGATGGCTGCTGATAGCTGGATTATGCTTCCCTGAAACAGTCAAGTTTGGTTAAGCTCCTGAGTAGGTATCATGGAACAAAGGACAGAGAGTTGAAAAGTAACAGTTTCTAAAATCTAAAACCAGAATATTTCCAAAAAAATAAACCTAAAATCCCTGCAGGACTTTTTCATATGACTTAACTACTTGTAACACCTACAGAAACCAAAATCGCAGGCCACACCAACCAGAAAACCGAGCAAGTCATAGCCCAGGACCAGAACCGTGGGCTGACATCAGGCAGCCTTTCTCTCTCCCACACCCCCCCTTAATCACCACCTCTCTCCAGCTCAAAGCCAGAGAGATTAAAGCAGCCTTGCTCGCTTGGAAACAGAGGCCAAACAGACCTACTTATTATTTAATACACGACTTAAACAAAAGAGAAAACTCAAGAGAGGCAAAACCACTATCATGTCCAAGAACACCCTCGCACTGAAAGCTGGCTGTCAGATTACGCACACCTCTACGTCTTAGGGGATTACAGTCTTTATTAAAGACTATTTTCCTCACTTGGCTGCACCAGGTCCTATCTGTGGCACACGAGCATGGCTGTGGCATGCAGGATCTCTGGTTGTGGCCTGTGAACGCCGAGCTGCAGCGTGCGAGCGCTGCTGTGGCATGCGGGATCTCTGGTTGTGGCCTGTGAACACCGAGCTGCAGCGTGCGAGCGCTGCTGTGGCATGCGGGATCTCTGGTTGTGGCCTGTGAACACCGAGCTGCAGCGTGCGAGCGCTGCTGTGGCATGCGGGATCTCTGGTTGTGGCCTGTGAACACCGAGCTGCAGCGTGCGAGCGCTGCTGTGGCATGCGGGATCTCTGGTTGTGGCCTGTGAACACCGAGCTGCAGCGTGCGAGCGCTGCTGTGGCATGCGGGATCTCTGGTGTGGCCTGTGAACACCGAGCTGCAGCGTGCGAGCGCTGCTGTGGCATGCGGGATCTCTGGTTGTGGCCTGTGAACACCGAGCTGCAGCGTGCGAGCGCTGCTGTGGCATGCGGGATCTCTGGTTGTGGCCTGTGAACACCGAGCTGCAGCGTGCGAGCGCTGCTGTGGCATGCGGGATCTCTGGTTGTGGCCTGTGAACACCGAGCTGCAGCGTGCGAGCGCTGCTGTGGCATGCGGGATCTCTGGTTGTGGCCTGTGAACACCGAGCTGCAGCGTGCGAGCGCTGCTGTGGCATGCGGGATCTCTGGTTGTGGCCTGTGAACACCGAGCTGCAGCGTGCGAGCGCTGCTGTGGCATGCGGGATCTCTGGTTGTGGCCTGTGAACGCCGAGCTGCAGCATGCGAGCGCTGCTTTGACATGTGGGATCTCTGGTTGCGGCCTGTGAACGCCAAGCTGCAGCATGCGAGCGCTGCTGTGGCATGTGGGATCTCTGGTTGCGGCCTGTTGAGCACTGCTGTGGCATGCGGGATCTCTGGTTGCGGCCTGTGAACGCCAAGCTGCAGCATGCGAGCGCTGCTTTGACATGTGGGATCTCTGGTTGCGGCCTGTTGAGCGCTGCTGTGGCATGCGGGATCTCTGGTTGCGGCCTGTGAATGCCGAGCTGCAGCATGCGGGGATCTAGCGCCCTGACCAGAGATCGAACCCAGGCCCCTGCACTGGGAGCACGGAGTCTTAGCCACTGGACCACCAGGGACGCCCCGGACTTTTAGTTTTGGTATCAAAAATGCCCATTACAGTCGACTATGTGGAACTTGACACTTCTGTTTAATATGTCAAAGGTAAATGTATTAACATAAAACCCAGTGTACTAACAAATGTAGTTATTTATTTCATTAATTGTCAAAGCTTAATGAGGTCTTCAAGCACAGCCCCTTTCATGCAGAAACTGATTTGCTTTACAGCATTTTGTTAAATGTTAACAAGTCATATTTTAAATACAATTTGTGGATTAGCCTACCACGAGGAGAAATTTATCGAATAATCATTTCCTCTGTTACAGCCCTGAATGAAATCTAAGAGTCCCACAACCTACCTCTTTAGAACTTTACTGCTCCTGTTTACTTCCCGGGTGATGTTATTAAGATGCTCACAAACATAAGGAACAACCATGGGAGAACAGCATTTGAATACGACGCAGAGAGAATACAACTCAACCCACTTTTTACCAGGAATCTTCTGTGTAATGTCTGACTGAAGGCTCTGAGCCTCAGTCACCTCAAGTATCAAATGAAGGTACTGGACGGCCTGAATTCCAAAGTTCCTTCCAGTCTCAAACGTCTGCCAAATTCTAATTTCCTCTGAAATAAGTTAAGTCGCGCTGCACAAACGCAGAGCTTCCTGACATTCTGATTCAAGTAGAGCAGCTCTGAGCTGGGAGCCTGGGCTGCTGTAGTTCAGTGCCGGCCTCGAGGGGAAGCCCGAGGAAGCCATTCCCAAGGGCCCTCCATCAGAGTCTTCGTGGAGGAAAACCCTACTGAAAAACAAACCTTGACCACATTAATCTGACATCTGAAATACCAAGAAGGAATAGGTCTGCTTTGCTCTTAAGACATTTCAACTATAGGCTTGACCTCACCCCCCTCAAAAAAAAAATCAAGTTAATACTACTGGGTTTGCTATTGTCTACTGAACTATTTAAAGATATGTGGTGCTCTAGGATTCCGATTTATAATTATTTACCTCCTCAAGGTAGCATGGGGACTATTACGTGTATAAAGCTACTGGGGTAAACCATATAAAATGGGTGACATCCTCAGTTTCATAACCTATTCCCTCTTAACCTTTTCCATATAGATATTTCTCCTACATTGAGAGGCCAATCACTTTACGAATGCATATTTAGAGCATCATTTCATGAAACACTTTATGTACAGTTTTTCCTATTATAAATCAACATGGAAAAACGTGTGAGCTATAAGCCCATTACTTATTCACACTTTTATTTTTAGTAAATGACTATATAAACATAATTTATTTAATAAGCTGAGAATTTGTTTTCTCGAAGGAAAGAAACGTATGTCCTCTTATAGAAAATAATCCTTGTGGCTTCGTATTGTGATTCTTCAAATCAATAAAAAAAAGCCAGACACCCGTTGACTATCTTCCTAAAAACTATCATAACTATGAAGTATTATTACAAAGTCACAATCACCAGTGAAAGATGCTGCGCTTAAGTGGGAAATGTGGTAAAATTAAGAATTCCAGCAGTGACTCTGTCCCCATCCAGCAAAAACAAGCCTAGAAGTCCACTTGCCTTCTCAGTGTCTTCCCTCTACCATCTGTCAGGTGAAGAAAAGCCTCCCCATTCTTCCAGCAAATTGTTACAGAGAGAAGAAAGCTGGTCCAAACCTCTTCCGTCTCATGTGCACCGAGCTATACAGTCCCTGGTGCCCCAGATGGGTACAGTCTGCCTACAATGTAGGAGACCTGGGCTTGAGCTCTGGATTGGGGAAATCCCCTAGAGAAGAGCATGGCAACCCACTCCAGTATTCTTGCCTGCAGGATCTCATGGACACTTTACTTTTTACTACACAGCTAAAACAGCAGATTTTTGTGTAAACAGTGAATAGAATAACTAACAAAATGTTAGCATGTAAAACTAATTCTGAATCATGACACAACTTTACTATTAATTTTCTCTGTAACACAAAGTCTTTTAAATACTATAGTTAAAACTACATGCTTAATTTTTACTTGAAAACCCAAAAGAAAAAGGAAAAAAGATCTTCATGTTTCCTTAATCCCATGATATTTAGGGTTTCCAAATTCTATGTTCGTATGTCCTCTTCCAGTAAAATAAGTACCAATATGCTTCAGTGACCTCTTATACCTAGAGTTTTGGAATTTTAAAATGTTATCACAGGCAACTTCTCAAAACATCACAGTGCAGGGAGGAATAACTTCCAGGTTACAGGTGAGAAAACTCCAAAGAGAGAAGTTACATGACAGCCAAGACTGCCGCAGAAGAAGAGAATGGAACTCCAGATTTCCTGACCCCTATAAATAGTATAAAGCTCATCCTGTCTGTGCCTGTTCTCACACACACACACACACACACCCCACCCCGCACACACAGCCTGAGTATCTGCAGCCTCTTCCTAAAGACTGCAGGAATCTGCGTATGAACGTTTTCTCTAGCTCTGTGAAGCCACAGTTCGGAGCTAGGGTTTCATGGGCTGCAACGCAGTCCTCAAGACCATAGAGAAATTAGCTCGAAAGCCAACTGCATCCTGGGGAGCTCTGAGCCAGCCTTGGGTCCCCAAACCCCCTGATTCCCTAAATGAACACCTGCACCATTACAGGAGACTTCCTCTCGGGCATCCTGCTTTACTAAGAAGGACCCTTCTGGCCAGGATAATCCTTTTTAAAAACAGTACTTGTAAATACCCCTTTACGGCTCAAGAACGTTTATAAATGCCCCTGTCACTTGACTGTTAGACAAGATTTAAATCCACTTCAGAATGTCAAGGTTTGCTGGACAAATGAATAAAGTAAACATGGGGGCCCATCCTGAAGAGTGTCTATATCAGTTTCGAGAAATCGTATATTTCAAACTTTAAAAAGATTTTATATAAAGAAAAATCATTTTTACTAAAATTCATTTTAATCTAAAATTTACATAAGGATACACTTTCAAATAATGTTATTTGACAAATTGCTATACAATACATAAAATACAAGGTTCTATGTAAGAATGGGTGACCAAAAAATGTAAAGATTAACTTTCCTTCTCTCAAAGAGCTTAAAATACAGCAGATAAGAAACAATAAGGACGAACTTCTATGAAATTGCAACAAATTATGATAACGACCATATTCCATATCAAACACTATTCCCAATTTTCTAAGAGGCTTTTTTTTAATGTAAAAAAAGGGGGGGGGGGTAGGTACCAAATGACATTAACTGCTTTTCTGCTCTAGCAAGCTTATCAAGTTTTCTCACTGAACCAAACGAGGTAATGAATCATATAACTGGATCTCTCCTATCAGGCCATCTTCATATGCGCAGGTAAACCTTTCTTGGTCAGTAAACTTTCTGTGGTTAATCAAAGACTCTTCAACTGTTCCTTAAGCCTTCATTGTATTACAGAGTGTACAGCAGTATTCATCAGTGTTTTCCTAACTGTTCTTTAAAACATCAGATCCCCTTAAGTTGAGAGAGAGAGGAGATGGAATATAAAGGTGTCTACAAAACACTGGGCTAAACTAATACTGGGTTCAGCTTCCTGGAGACCCTAAGATGCTAAAGAGCGCACTGTGACTCTCCAGGATGGTAGCCTACAGATTTTTCTAGAATTGTCTAGGCACTAATTACTTCCACAGAACTTCTATTTATATCTTGGAGAACTCTGGTAATCTGTAGAACACAGTTTGGTTGATATTGTATTTAAATGTTCTCCTCTGGTCCAATTTTTGGTATTAAAAATATATTAACTCAAGAGCATGAATAGAAAGATTCCCATTCATTTAATTTTATGAAACACATATAAAAACGGGGCCTAAAAGTCTGCTGTGAAGACATTGTGCAACTTCTGGTCTTCAGTTACCGCACTGCTGCTGATTGCAGTGAGTCAACTGCGGAAACCTGCCCTTTGCTGTGCTTGGTGCTTCTCTTCACTCAATTCTGCTTCGGAATTCTTACTGTTAACCTACTGTCTTTTCTCTTGTGTTTTCCTTATAAATCTTGACCTCCCTTTTTAACCTTTCTGGGTTTCTTTGCTCTAAGGTATCTTCTGAAAACAGGACGCAGTTAAGGATTATTTTTTAGGTTGAGTCCATCTTTTAAAACAAATTTAACATGCTTCATATATTAAACACATTTAATGTAAATTGGTTTACTGATATTTGCCTTTTGTAGTCTGTTTCCTTGATGTTTATTTTTTCCATCTCTTGCCATGCAGGACCGTGCCTGATTGCCTTAATCCTATCCAACCACTCAGAAAACAAACGTGTGTGTGTGTTGCTCAGCCACGTACGACTATTTGCAACCCCACAGACCGCAGCCCACCAGGCTTCTCTGTCCATGGGATTCTCCAAGCAAGAATACTGTGTGAGTTGCCATGCCCTCCTCCAGAGGATCTTCCCAACCAAGGATCCAACCCAGGTTTCCTGCACCGCTGGCAGATTCTTCCAAGTCTAAGCCACCAGGGAACCCCAAGAAAACAAACATATATCCCCCTCTATTTTAAATTCTGCTAACGGTGACTTTCAAGGTTTTCTAAGTTCTCCATTAACCAGCTTCTGGCTGAGCATCAAAGGAGAAATGAAATCCATCTTGCGACACACAATCCAATCCAGGGCAGCCAAGACTGACAAGGCCATTACTTTCCCCTCTGATACTCATTCCATCCCCAAACTCTTAGATTACAGGTTCTATAGCCATAGCCCCTCTAAGTTATTCCTGGCATCCTCACTATTTCGAATCCTGAATAACTCCTGTTTAGTCTCGCTTTTACATGTAACTTGCTCCCATGCTCATTCCCAGCGCTTTTGTACAAAGATGGCCCCTTCCCAAACTTAGCTTTTTTTATTTTACTCGTACAGCACATCTCTTAAGTATTTTTTTTCTAAAGGGCACACATGCAACCCATTTCCCCTAATCACTGAAACCCAAAGCCATCACTCCCTTTTCCCACGTGAATAATAATTTGCTGTGTATACACTGTTTCAGCCACAACACTGCTTTGTTCTCTGCAGTAGGCGGTCCATTACTTCTAGTATTTTGTGATACTAAAGAGAACATTGATTCCTTCCAATTTCTTGGATGAAGATCCAAGTTCCAGGGACTTACTTTTATCAATTATTAGCTACTGTATTTACTACTACTAATTCTAGCATCTGCCTGAAATAAATCAAGCTAGCAACCTGAGTCACCACCATACAGGGCGTGATAAGGAAATTATTTCATTTCCACGCAAAATACATCTTTTGCTCTATGATCAATGAGCAATTCTGCAGATTTGCTTGCTCAGGTTTCCTTTAATGGCAAGTCCCTTGATTATTTAAATCAATAAGGATGCATTTTCAGCTGGCACAGAACCTGCCTCCTACATACTGATGATTTATGAGCTATAGCTCTGGAATCTCATTTCCCACCCTACCGGTCCATCTCTGCCTGATGAGCCAAAGCAGAAACACCTACGATCCCAACCCCCTCAAATCCAGCCCACTCTGAATCCTCTTCTCAGGGAATGGCACTGCCTGCCGCCCGGGCATACAGTTTCCAGGTCACAGCAGACCTTCGACTCCCTCACCTCCACAAGTCCCCACCGCCCATTCAGTCTACCTCCCAGACCTCCCTCGGCTTCTCCCAAGCCCTTTCGACTATTATAATCTATGAAATGTTCTTGCGTAAAGTAATTCCTACTCTACACACCCACCATCATGATCAATCTAAAACAAAAACATAGATATGTCACAATCCCGCCCAAAACCCTTTGAGGTATGAAGCTCTCTTCTCAGCCGTGCTCCTTACTGGCTCGCATATACATCCTCCCCTCTGGCCTTAATGAACCATCGTCACTCCTTCCGAATGCCAGGCTCCTCCACGCCTGTGTGCCTCCAACCTAGGGCCATCCTGGCTGAAACTCACTTCCCAGCTAACCTGCTTGGTGACCCTGCTTCACACTCAGGTGACTCTTTATAAAACACCCCTCTAAGTAACCTGTCCCTGGGCATTTTAATGAAGCAGTCATCTAAGCATCTGGAAGTCCAATACCTTCAGGTCCAATAACAATATCAGCAACTCCTATTGAAGAGGAGACTCGATCGCTTCATTTTTTTTTCACCTCCAGTACATAGGAAAGTCCTATAAACACACTTGTTAAATAACCAAATTTAGAAAACAAGAAGTTACATGGAACACAGGTCAGTCAGGACCTAACAAGTTCAAATTCACATGATCATCTGCTTTTGAAGAGTATACTATAGCAGAATACTAAATAATTCATAGTAGTGAATTCTATCATAACAAAACCGATAAGGCCCCATGGAATACAAGCGAGGACTCGGAAATACTTTAATGAGTATGAATTATGTATTGTAAGGTCATCTGTTCTAACAGTCTTTTGTCTGTAACAAGCACTCCCTAAGCAAAAATCATCACGAAAAAAATGAAAAACATTTCTCATTTAAATAAAGGAAAAAGTCAATAGATTCTTCTGAATTAACTCATTTTACATTTTATCCTTACTATTAAAAAAAAAAAAAGCTCATTAACTGCTGCTTATTCATCTGTTTGGCACATGTCCGCTACAACAGACACAGTTCTACAGACTATTCCTGAACTTCCAAGGTCCTCCTCTCTGCCCAGACTAGTTTGCAGTAAACACGAAGTGGTTTTCAAAGCCCTCTTCTCACCCCTCCCTCTGACGCTCCTCAACACCAGGCGAGGAGAGGAGCCCTGGAGCCCAGCAAGGAGCCAGGTCGCCCACCGGGTCTCCCCGCGTCCCCGCCAGGAAGCTCCTCACTGAGCCGCACCCAGGCCCCGCCACTCTCCTGAGACCTGCGTCAGTCATACCTGAATGTACCTAGCAGAAGATCAGGCGAGATGGACACAGTGTCCAGCAAGACAGACCAAACGTGTCCCTCGACGTCCATGAGAACTGCTGCCTTGCGCTCCTGCCCACCCTTGCCCCTCAGAAGAGGCAGAATAATCAGACCTCTGGGCCACCTGACCTCCTTTTTCCCATGCGCAGACTTCGACAGCAAATAAAAATTAACAGAAAATTAAGAAAAGAGGGAGCAAAGCAGGCAGGAAAGGCCCCGGACTCCACAGTTACACAGAACTGCCCTATCTTCTACTAAGGCTTCTCGATGAGCTCACTTATCAAGGATAGTCGTGGTTAAATTGTGTATTTTAAAGTTTACCTACTGAGAAACTAAATCTGATCACTGGAAAGGGCACCATGAGCAAAAGAGAAAACAGTTATTACAGAGTAGGCAAACAATTACTACCCAGAATACATAAAAATAAAACTCTGACAAATTTATAAGAAAAGGACAACCTAAAGAGTGGAATGGGCAGAGGGCATATTCCGGTTATATCCAGACAAAACTACAATTCAGAAAGACACGTGCACCCCAGTGTTCACTGCAGCAGTATTCTCAAGAGCCAGGCATGGAACCCACCCAGACACCCGCGGGCAGACGGGTGGTAAAGAAGGCGTGGTCCGTATACACAGTGCGATACCACACAGTCACATTCTTCTTGATGTCACAGAACCCAAGCAGGCTTTGAAGGGATTCCGTGAGGCAGCTGCTGGGCAGACATCCTCAGCAAACGCTGCCAAACCCTGTGGCTCCTGCTGCCCCGCCCTGCGGCCCTGCCCTGTGCCCCTCCACCCCTCCCATGCTGCAGCCCCTGCCCTGAAGCCCTGTCCTGCACCCAGAAGCCCCCTCTGGCTCTCCTGCACCCAGACCACAATCACACCAGATGTCTACATTCAGTAGAAACAAATCTACTTTCTCTGGCACACATGTCATGTGACACTATGACTTTAGGAAGATACTATCCAAAGAGTAAAGATTACTATTTTAAATTAACAGCAGGAATAACAAACACGTGATGCTGAGGAAGCCACCAAGACTTTAAACATAAAGGACACATAAAAGTTTGAAAATCGGATTAACAGTGATGCCAGATGCACACTCAAAAGGGACTATATAATTGACAGCTACTTAAGTTTTGTTTTCAGAAACCTTCTGACTCTGCAGAAATCCACTCCTCTGACTAAAGAAATGATAAAAATTTTAGAAAGCTGGCAGACAGTAAGAGACTTTAAAAGCACAGGTTATTACTGTATGTAAAATACATGACCAGTGCAAGTTCAACACATGAAGCAGGACACCCAAAGCTGGTACTCTGGGACAACCCAGAGGGATGGGGTGGGGAGGGAGGTGGGCAGGGGTTGTTCAGGCTGGGGGCCAGGTGCACCCATGACTGATTCATGTCAATGCAGGGCAAAATCCACCACAACACTGTAAAGTAATTATTCTCCAATTAAACAGGTATATGAAGGATGGAAACAGCATTATTTGGGTCTTCACAAGAAAAATACTACTACTACTAAGTCGCTTCAGTCGTGTCCGACTCTGTGCGACCCCATAGATGGCAGCCTACCAGGCTCCCCCGTCCCTGGATTCTCCAGGCAAGAACACTGGAGTGGGCTGCCATGATATACTTACAGCTCAAGTCAGACAGCAACACACAAGTTAACTTCTAGTTTCTCCCAGGATTCATGGAGTACTGACCTACCTTTTAGTGAAACTGCCCTTGTACACTGGAGAAGGCAATGGCAACCCACTCCAGTACTCATGCCTGGAAAATCCCATGGATGGAGGAGCCTAGCAGGTTACAGTTCATGGGGTCACTTACAGTCCATGGGGTTGCTAAGAGTTGGACACGGCTGAGTGCCTTCACTTTCACTTTTCACTTTCATGCATTGGAGAAGGAAATGGCAACCTACTCCAGTGTTCTAGCCTGGAGAATCCCAGGGACGGCAAGAGCCTGGTGGGCTGCCATCTATGGAGTCACACAGAGTTGGCCACAACTGAAGCGACTTAGCAGCAGCAGCCCTTGTATACGAGCAAAGGTGTGAGCCGCAGACACGCCCTCCCAGAGAGGCTCCCCAGATCCCCTTTCCGCACCAGTGACCCCGGAGCTGCCCCCTTGCCGGACCCCATTGCTGTGTTCGAGCCGCAGGTGACCAGCTGTCCCCGGAGAGTGTCACCAGGAGTCCCTCAGGCAACCAAACTCGGACCTGAGCGGGGCGTCGCTCCCCGTCCCACATGGAGGCGGGTTTGTCCTGAACTCGGGTTGCTGTGATGGAAGGGGACTGCATGAGAACACAGGATGCCGCCCTGCGCTCTGTGCAGACTGCAGGCTCACACTCGACGCTGATCTGGCTAGTATTTCTTCTCCCTGGTTCTCCACCATCAGGCAGTATGAGAATTTACCCCAAACCAAAGCAAAACCTCTGTCTCCTCTGCCTTGAAAGGAGAGCATTTCAACTCTCCTTTCACGCCAACTGGAGGACTTCACACCACTCTGACACTCATCTTGATCTGACGGTGCTCGGCGTGGGTGAACACCTCAGCACCACGATGGCATGGAGAGACCAGCAGCAAGGGGACTGCACAGAGCTGTGAGACACCTCTGAGCCACACAGGACGAGGTCTGCTCCTCCTGTAACCCCATGATCACCCCCGTTTATGAAGGACGACAGAGCCACAGCCGCAAAAAACTAGATGTTCCAATAAACGCAGAGGTTGTAAATGCCTTTACAACCAAAGACATGCACTCCCCTGCCTTCAACAAGGAAGCATACACCATGACACAGCTAAACATCCTAAGAGTCTGCAAGAAAGTAAAGTCTCTCATTGCTCTATTTCACCCCATTCCAAGGAAAAGCCACAGCTTCTCAGAGACGGGGGACGGGGAGGCCAAGAACAAAGTGCTGCGCCCAGAGCCCTGCGCGGACGGAGGGCCGCCCTGGACACCCGGTTCTCCTTTCTGGTCCTCCCCAGCTGGTTCAGCCGCTGTGAGCAAGCCACTGTGTCTACGGCTGCTGCTGAGAACACGAAAGGCACAAAAGGGAGGCAACCGTGATCCCTCAGGCTATTCGCAGGGGAGACGCAGACTTCACATCAGGAAACCAGGATTCCACCAGAGGCCGGGGCAGGGACCACCAGGACCAGAGCGTCCGACAGGGGGTCCACGCAGGCGGCGGGCGGGCCTCACCGAGATGAGACGCAAAGGCG
>SJXQ01012782.1:130946-196898 GCA_006408695.1 Aepyceros melampus | reverse complement strand
CGCAAAGGCGAGTCTAGAGGAACGTGTAGGCGCCGACCAAGCAAAGGAGGGGTGCAGGGACAGCGAGGCCACCGCTGTGGGGCAGGAGGACGCGAGCCGGGCTGCAGCAGAGCACGCACCGACGGGTAGCAGAGGAAGTGGAGAAGGCGATGGCAGCCGCTCCAGCGCTCGCCTGGAGAACCCCACGGACGGAGGCGCCTGGCGGGCTGCAGTCCACAAGAGTTGGACACGACTGGGCGACTTCACTCTCTTTCTTTCTTTCTATAGTTTCTTTTGGAGAAGGAAATGGCAACCCACTCCAGTGTTCTCATCTGGAGAATCCCATGGATGGGGGGCCTGGTGGGCTGCAGTCTATGGGGTTGCAGAGAGTCGTACACGACTAAGCGACTAACACACAGACACACTCGGAGACTAAGGGATCGGAAGGTATTCTACGGACAGTCGTTGGAGGACTTGAAACGAGAGGAAAAACCTACCTACAAATGGGGAGAAGGTCTTGAATGAATCAACAGGTAGACAGATAAACAAATAAATACAAACCTAAATTTTAAAAGGGGAGAACGTTAGAAGATACTAAAGGGGAATTTGTTTTAAAAAAAAAGAAAAAACAGCCCCTCTTCTTGGCAATTTTACTTTGTCTCGGTAACTTTAAAGTATACTATAGTATCACTGAAGTCAGGATTTTCAAATATAAACTAAACTTCTTCACACATCTCATAAGCCAAACTAAGCTTAAGACTTTTTTTTAACAAATGTATCTGAGGTTCCCTCTACAACAATCTTGATTCTATTCTGATGCTAGTTCCTGACCTGCCATTAACTAAGAACCAAACAAAGAGGCACCAAAGCACTATAGCTCTCACCGCTATTAAAGCAGAACATGAGAACATCAAGGTGCAAGTGACACTCTGCCATCACATCACAGGAAAGAGAAGGCCAACCATCCAAGCAGTGTCCAGGGCCTTGGACACGTGCTCTCTGGGTGTTTTCCCAGGTTAATTTCCTATGTGCTTCTTCCTGAAATGTTCATGAATATACAAATGTACCGCTGGTCCATGTGGCCTGGTGTTTTATAAATACTTTAAATGTTTTTTTTAAATACTTACTAACATTTTGAGTGTCCTCTCAAACTTCCAGCAATGAAAAATATGAAGATACTAAATAAAATGTATCTGTGTCGAAGTGGAACAAGTTTTTACTATGTCACTATCTGATGACCGCTAATCAAATGATAATTTGCCATCAATTCGAAGGGGATTCCCTGATGGCTCAGCAGCAGGTAAAGAATCTGCCTGCAGTGGAGGAGACACAGGAGATCCGGGTTTGATCCCTGGGTCAGGAAGATCCCCTGGAGAACCCCATAAACAGAGGAGCCTGGTGAGTTACAGTCCAAAGAGTTGCAAAAGGTTGCAAAGAGTCAGACTAAACACAACATGAATTATTCCTAAGAAGTGAATAATTTCAAGTATTAAGCTAGTGATTTCTTTATTAACTTAGTTCAACGTTTTCCCCAGGAGGGGATTATTAGAACATCAAAATGGAATTAATTTAGCAAATATATACATAAAAGCACTTTCCATGGATAGAGAGAGGTTCCTTTCCCTTTACAGAAAAGCCAAACTGCTTCCCTTGAACTAGGAATGGGCCAGCCTCTAAGGAAGGTAAACAGAAGGATACTGAGTGAACATCTTAGCAAATCAGATTCAAATCAGTCTCATCTGACTCCGCTTCCTGGTTTGCTGTCCTTCCTAATTAGAGGAATTCAGCTGTTTCTCTGTTCCAGCTGCCGAGCCTCTAATTCTTACCTAACCGTCCCACTGGTCTCTGTCCTGACTCCATGCCCCTCCGGTTCCCACCGACTTCCTGCTTGGCACGCTCCGGTCTCTCCCCGTCCTGGCTCTCACCTCACCCCACTCTTGAGATCTTTCAAATTTTACAATGCAGAGTTCAGACACCAGGCCCAGACCCCCGGCTGACAGTGAGCACCTGAAGGTTAGACCTTCACCTTTTCACAGAGTAAACCCCCAGCCCTGGGTCTGCCCTGCCCCTCAGGGCCTGTCCACCTCCGCCGCTGCAGGGATCTGCCCGGGGCCTTCGGCCTCACACAGGCGCTGGGGCGCTGTCACCTGCCTTCCCTGAACGGCTGGTCCCAACAAGAAAGGTCCCAGGCCCTGCAGGAAACACAGATGTGCACAGGCCGTGATTCACACCTTCCAGAAGCACAGATGCCAGGAAGGATGCTGAGACAAGCACACCCACAGGGCCAGTGGATAAGCACTGAAGGCCTAAAGAAGGAGGAGAGGTCTTTGTGTTTTTTGTATAACATGTGAGCAGAGCCTTAAAGGATAAAGATGATTTTTAACCACTGAGATTTAACAACTGATTTAAAAAAAAAAGAAACAGGCATTAAAAACAGTGAGAAAATCACAAATCAGAGAGCAAAGGATACAGGGAAAGGATAGAGTTTGCCAAAAACTGACAAGTTGGGCTGTCAGATGGGACTAACATTTAGGGGAGAGTAAAGAAGCGAATCTGGAAAGGTGAGTCAGGGTCCTGACTGGAGGCACAGGTGAGCCCGGCAAGATGATACAAACTACTGCTCACGCCTGTCTCCCACCTTCTGCAATTCCTCGAAACCAAGTTTTCGGGCACAAAGATAGACCCGTGTTTAGATGATCCGTCCAACTCACTCCGAGCTACTTACAGATACCCTCAAATCTCTGTCTTCAGCCTGTGGAGTGGTGCGACCCGGGGGAAAGTGGGGCGAACCATGAAGGGGACACTGGAGAAAGGAGGGTCCCGGCGTGGACAGCAGCCCCGGATCCGCCCTTCAGCTGCTGCAGATCCCGGGAGAGCCAACGGCCGACTCAGGCGAGGCGAGGCCTGCAGGCGGCTGTCCTTCCCAGTCCAGAGAGAGCTTAATGTCAAGGGCTGGGCAGCCAATTGGATCCTCTTTCCAACTGTCTCGAAATGCATATGCAAATACCCCCCAGACATCACAATGAAGAAAAACTGGTGTCCAGGGCTGAGTCTGGAAACACTGACATTCCGAGGCTGACAGCCCACTTGTGAAGAGAAAAGGCCTCGGATGGCAGCGTGCCCGCCCGGCACCACGCCCAGGGGGTGAGGGCGCCCTGCACCCTGAGCGCATCGCGGCGGCCCAGGCGCCTTCCCATTAACCGCACGCCCAGCTCTCCCTCCACAGCCAGACACTCGACTCCTGGCCACGTCCCATGTGTTTCACCCCAGCTCACCCCGAGACCCTGTGCTTGCCATCTCAAAGCATACAGAAATGAACCCAGACTCAGTCCAGGACTTCAAAACCCACTCTGTCAAGCTGCCTCTGCTAGTACTATTTATGATACACACACACACATATATGTATATATATATTTTTAAGGTGGGGGGAGTAGAAATGGTGGGGAAAAGGACCTGGATTTATTGATAAACTCCAAATTAAAGAAAAAGATAAAAAAGCCACTGAGAGAGGGACTTCCCTGGTGGTCCAGTGGCTGGGACTCCGTGCCTCCAGGGCAGGGGGCGTGGGTTCAATCCCTAGTCGGGGAACCAGGATCCCAGACACCACGTGGTGTAAATAAATAAATAAATAAAGGCCCAAATAAATAAGTGCCTTTTTAAAAAAAAATCACTGATACAGTAGTTTTAAAATGACCACGCACACTCTCGGGTTAAGAACATCACTCCCAGGCAAAGGCTGCGCTGAGGGACAAGGAGGGAGTCAGCCCGCGTTATCAGTGGAAATAGGATGGTCATGGACAGAGGAACAGGTGAGTCATCACGCTGCTCCTGAACGCGGGCCAGCTCGGCCAGATCCGCGAGACAGGAAAGCCTAGTGTGACAAGCCCCGGGCGGGCACGGGCTGCAGGGGGGCCGGGCAGAGCGGAGTCCCTGCCGGGGCCCAGGGCTGCGTGCGGCCTGAAGCAGAGCAAACCATGGCGGGGCGGGGGCAGCGGTGAGCTTTCACACTAAGGAAAACACCCTGAACATGCCCCAGATGGTGAGACCAGCAAAGCAGCACACTCACCAGGGATCGCTGGGTCAGGACAGAACCAAAACTGACACGTAGGGTGCCATTCTCTTCCACCGGGCTGAAGCCGAACTCCCTCCTCGGTTCTTATTCAGCTCTTACGCAGAGTTGTGTGTGTGTTAGCTGCTCAGTCACGTCTGACCCTTTGTGACCCCATGGACTATAGCCCGCCAGGCTCCTCTGTCCATGGGATTCTCCAGGCAAGAATACTGGAGTGGGTTACCATTTCCTCCTCCAGGGATCTTGCCAAACCTGGGATTGGCTTCCTGGAACCCTGGCTTCCTGCCTCGCAGGCAGATTCTTTACCATTTGAGCTACAGGGAAATCTCTAGACTTATATGTACTTACCTCGTTTATTTTTACTGATGATTAACAGTGACGTTGATAGTACCTGGCCAGCAGCTGAGCTGAGAGGCTGGCTGTGCTTGCTAGGAGGGGCTGATTCTTAAGCATAAACCGCCCCAAGAGCTGCCCACCCCCAGAGCAGAAGGGTGGGAGCAGCAGGGCCAGACTCCCGTCATAAATAAATACTGCTTTAAATCAGCAACTCTTTTCTAAACAGATCATGTGGCATTTCTTGTGCTGTCTGAGGAGCACAGGACTGCTAACCCAACAGAAGTAAAAACTGAACACCATGCCTACCACCAAGAGCCTGGCAGAGAGAGGAACCTGAGGCAGCGTGGACTATTAGGGAATGCGCTGGAATGTGGAGGAATGAATGTGCATTAGCAAATCCACATCCTTGGGCTTCAGTTTATTCTCACATTAAACGAAAAGGTCAGTTTAGACGATTTTTTAGGTTTCCTTCCAGCTCTGAAAGTATCTGATTCAGTGAATTACGCACTTAAGGTCTCCTAAGGGAAACCACAAAATAAGGGTGAGTGGAAACTTGATTCTGGAACAGCTGCTCTGGGGGAGCAGTAAGATGCAAGCTGCAGATGACATCCGTACAGGATGGCCTGGGCGCCTGCGTCCCTCCGGTACTGATATAACGCAATCTCTGTACAGCCTTAAAAGACTGCTCAGAGCAGAAAGACCAGGAATCTACAAATCTTTGGTGTGTAAAGAAACTGGAAGGAAAAAACAAAAAGTATTTAGACCATGCTTGTTAAATTTTAAGCGTAAGCAATCAGAAGCAAAGATGAGGTCCTCAGACAACCCTAATCCAGTAAGACTGGCGTCCTTTTGAGAATAGGAGGAGACACAGGAAGGCGGCCACATGGCAGGGCAGAGACGAGGACGGCCGCCCATCACACAGGGCCCAGAAGGGCCACCAACACGCGGGCTGAGAGGCACAGAGCACGCGCTCCCGGGAGCCCTGACGGGGGCACGGCCCAGTAGACAACCAGACTTCCGACCTTCAGAATGGCGCGTGTAAACCTCTGCTGTCTGCAGCCATCCAGTTTGCGGTTAACTCACTGGGGCCACCCTAGGAAGCTAACACAAGGAGGTGATGCGCACCGGAGCCCGGAGCACCCCGGCCTGGACCCAGGTCCCCAGGAGGGCAGCACCGGCATGGCCAGCGGCTGGGCAGTCCCAGCCCTGGGCTTGCTGCTCACGGAAGAGGCAGCAGCCACTCCCCGGGGGCTGGGTGCTGGGAAACTCTGCCAGAGCTCAGACTCCTTCCCACCCACCCACTCAATACCACTGAGCCTTCTGACGAGAGAGAGAGACAGAGACAGAGAGAGAGAGACAGAAAGAGAATCAGAATGATGACTAGTGGAGAACCACCTGATAAAATGCAACTCGTCGTCTATGGCTGATGCTCTGAACACTCCACGGCTCAAGGTGACAAAGTGAAGCTGAAGAGAGTATGCCATTCAACCATCAATCAAAATACTTATCAACTGGAGAAACTTTACTAAAACTTTCAGATGTAGACAAAAATGTTTTTTAAAAATGCCATTTTCACTGAATACTTGCCCTGTTACCATGCTCTTCTAAACATGTCTTAATATCAAACACTGTAAAAAAAAAAAGTGAATCTATAGCTTACTATGTGAAATTGAGAATGAAACATCAATTTATTGCTATAAAACAATCCACCAGCAAGCTTTCTCTTTGTACAGTCTTTCAATTTACTTTATTTGTTAAGCAGCAAAACATGCCTAAACATGACTATTTAAAATAAGCACGTGTTATTTGCCTGAAATAAATTACCTGCTGTCCGGTTCTGGGTATCTTTATGACAATATGCAAATGTATCACATTATTTTATTATAGGGCCCAGTAGTTAGACAAACACGGCAATGGAAGAGTCACAACTTACATTTCAGAGGTATGACAATTTTTCATAAACATGTCTACATGTTTCGTTTTCCTGATAATAATATAATAGATGATATATGGCTTTGTTATGGTTATGATCAGAAAGAAATTAGAGTAATTTTCCAGGTAAACATGGGAATATTAGAAAAACAACAATAAAAAAAAGTTAGAAGCATTGTAGAAATATACTAGAGAGAATATTCTAACTTTTTTGATTTTTCATTTTTGATTTTTCAATCAGTATTTAAGTATCTTTTTGCAGCTTTTTTTTTTTTTTTTTGTCCAAAATATAACCCCCAAGCCTCTTGTGGTTTTTTCCTGAGGAACGAAGGTTTACTGCCCCATCCGTCGAAAATATAGTAAAAAAATTAACTCCTACTGGGGACAATTAAATTATAAATATGAACATCACAGGGCAAAAGGGAAGAAAAATTAAGGCAGACAAGATAGAAATGGCACCAGAGCCAGAAGGAACCTGTTCTGATACAGCTGGGCCGGGAAGGGGTAGGCAGCGAGGTCTCCCGGCAGAAAAAACAGAAGTGGGTTTCCACCACCAAACGTCCTTAGAGAAAAAGGTGAAACGAAATTAACACTACAGAGCCTCCTCCTGCTGCTGCTAAGTCGTTTCAGTCATGTCCAACTCTGTGTGACCCCATAGACAGCAGCCCACCGGGCTCCCCCATCCCTGGGATTCTCCAGGCAAGAACACTGGAGTGGGTTGCCATTTCCTTCTCCAATGCATGAGAGTGAAAAGGGCAAGTGGAGATGCTCAGTGGTATCCAACCCTCAGAGACCCCACGGACTGCAGCCTTCTAGGCTCCTCCATCCATGGGATTTTCAGGCAAGAATATTGGAGTGGGGTGCCACTGCCTTCTCTGACGGAGCCTCCTACCCTACTTCCAAAAAGATGTTGTCACTTACTCCTCCAAGCATTGATGGGACCCGAGCTGGGAAAACTATGGTTTGAACAAATCGAGTAGCTCAGCCAAGGTCACAGCAGAGAAGAGAAACCTGGGCCTCGGTCTTTTTCACATCAGGGTAAACACAGAAAATGGTATTTGTGCAGCGAGGTCACACAGAGAGCAGAGGCTTGTGGCAGCTTGTGGCAGTTAGCCCGACGCCCCGGGCCCCACCCTGAGGGGTCACTGTTTCTGTCCACCCGGAACCTACTCGGGCTGGGCTGGGAAAGCATGTGTAAGCTCACAGCTCTTGCCTTTTCCATTGCATTCAAGCTCTTTCCAGTATCTACACCCAGGTTAGCGGCAGCTAACTCTACTGAACGCCAAGGAAAGAGTTAGGCAATCCCCAAGCACACCCCAGGACACAAACACCCAGATGACAGCCTCTCCTTACAATGCAGGCCCTTTATAGAAGTTTAAAAAAAAAAAAAAAAAAAAAAACTGGAAAAAAGTCTTTTACAAAAAAGATTAAGTCAGTTTTTCTAAAAAGACAAAAATCTGTGCATACTCTTACTCATGCCAGAAATTCTCTCTAAAGGCAGCCATTCCAGTAGACTTAGAACAAAAACTGCTCATGACACACACCAAAAGACATTCCTTCCAGTGTTATCTGTCAGTTAAGGAAAGATAAATGTCTGACATCAGGGTCCATCTTGCCTTAACATCAAGAAGGAAGCCGAGAGTTGGCACATTGCAGGATGGGTGAGGGGGTCCCCCGAGGCAAGGACAGCAGAAATCCTTGAGAGTCTAACAGAGGTTGAAATGTTACGACGTCTCTGAGATTACACACAAGATCTGGCAATGAATAACTGAGCATTATTCTGAGAGGACTGAGGAAGATCAAGAGATTGTCACAGGGATCAAAGGGCCAGGAAAGGCTAAAATGCCGCCCTGGAAAATCCTGCCAGCCCAGACACCAATCCAAGACTCAGGGTTAGATCTGTGTGTTACCCTCCAGGGCAGGAGGGGGCCTCCAGCCTGACTATGAAGTTTTACTGGAAGAGCCACCCCCACCTGTTCAGGTATGCCCATGGGTAGTGGCAGTAGCTGCAGAGACCACAAGGCTCACAAAGCCAAAAATATCTGCTCTCTCGCCCTTCTGAGACAAAGTCTGCAAGCCCCTGTTCTATATGAAGGTGAGGTGAGGTGAAGTCACTCAGTCGTGTCCGACTCTTTGCGACCCCGTGGACTGTAACCTACTAGGCTTCTCAGTCCATGGGATTCTCCAGGCAAGAATACTGGAGTGGTTTGCCATTTCCTTCTCTAGAGGATCTTCCCAACGCAGGGATCGAACCCGGGTCTCCCGCACTGGAGGCAGACGCTTTAACCTCTGAGCCACCAGGGAAGCATTTCTATATGAAACCAACCTGCAATGAGAAAGCTCCTTCAATGACTCACAGTGATTATCAATAGAAGACCATCGGCAAGATTCACAGAAAGGGCTGTTCCCACTAAATAACCGAAAACAGGCACATTTCTAAAACCGGATAGACCAATTAAATGCCAGTTTCGTGTTCCATTCATTTGCACACTGCTCTGGTGAACACACTCCGGACAGCTATTGCCAAACAGCTCGTCGTATCAGTTCATTATACAAATAGTGTGCCAGAGCTAGTATTTTAACAAAGGTTAAAAAAAGAAGCTATCCTGCTTGAAAATATGAATAAATGCTTCAAGGCCACCTATCTGTTCTCCTCATCCCCACTGCTCACTGAAAACAATGAAATATATTCTCTGTTTTCCTTAGAACAAAAGATATATATTACACAGGGCTAGTCAAACGATTTAATCACCAAAAGAAAATCAGCAGTCTAGAATGAATGGTCCTACATTAGTTCTATGTATAAGTTTAAAATTCTCAACTGTTGTATCCTGCCAATGAAAGTGATTACTATTATATAAATTCCCTTTAAAACTGAACGGGAAGGAATTAAGTTGAAACTTTCAAAAGTATGAAAAAACACTTAAAACATCTTACTATATATTTATAAAAATGCTGAAAAATAACTGCTGATAAAGCAATCCAGAGCAAACAGTATTATACATGCCATTTCCAAAACACTTAGTACATTACTAACTTGCCATATTTTATATCTGATGTACTAGAATACCTACCCACATAACTCTTGGGCAAATATTTGAAGGGACAAATATTTTAATTTGAGCAAAACTAGGAATGCAGACAGAGTGTCACTTTGTGCACCTACACTTCACATTTTTTAAATACCAAAGCCTATTTAAAAAGGAAAAAAAAAAAATCAAATGAAACAAAACCTAAAAGGAATTTCTGGGGACTTACTATCTAATTAAGCAACTTCTTTTCCAAAATTGCATTAAGTAAGCATTTCTGTCCCCTCTAGATGCCCTTAAAGGGTGGCTGCGTTAGTAACACTAGAAAGATACATTTTAAAACATCAGTTTCTAGAAAAAACAGCTTTGGTTCTAGGAACAATCTCACTGTAAATGTAAAAGCCTGTAGAAGTCTCACTGTAGTGCCTGACATCTCTGACCACTTATTTAAGTGAAAAAAAGAAATCTACATTTCAGTAAATACACAATGGTCAAGAAGAAAATACGTGAATATTCCAAATAAATCAGTGCCTCAAACTGCCAACTGCAACCACCAGAAACATGGAGGGAGGCGAGTATGAGGTGAGATGCTCAAGCCCACATTCTGGTCGTGTGAAACTGCAAAACTGAGCTCTATTATTCGGGGACATTAACACCGAGGCCCCCAGTCTCCCCTCCTCCACTAGAACGCAGCCATCATACCAGGCGTGCCTTCCTCATTCTTGCAGTAAGTGCTGCTTTTACTGGGCTGGAAAGGGGCTCCCGAGATGGTCCAGCCAGGAGAAGCTGTGCGTGGTGGAGAGGCGTGGAGGGCAGCAGGTGCGATCGAGATCCGTGGACCCCAGCAGAACAGCAGTGAGGATTAGCAAATGGGTTGCACCCGGGGGGTCGTCTTCACTTTGGCGACTGCAAGCCACTTTTTGTATATGGAAAGCGCCCCAAATTAATTGTAAAAACGCTTAAGGATTTGGAGTCTTAACAGTTCTCGGTTTGCATTTTCACACGATTTCAAACAACTCCCCCCCTCCCCCACGCACCTCCACAAACATCAGTCACACCAACTGGGGAGCCCAAGGTGCAGCTGAACCTTGAAAGGAGACGAGCACCTGGGGGAGGAGGGGGCGGGAATCCCAGGGACCTGCCGCCGCCCTCCCACTTCAAGCGTTTAACTGACCAGCTCCCCCCTCCTCATTTTCGGATTTATCTCACAAATCTCCCCACCTCTCCCTTACTCCGCAAGCTCCGCCCCCCCGCTGGCCCCGAGCGCCGTAGGAAGTGCCCGCCCCCCACAGCCGGAGCCGCGCCGTCCTCGCCGCCCATTGGCTGCGGAGGCCGTCCGTCTGCAGGGGGCGGGGCCTCCCGCGCGAGGGCGGAATCCCAGGCCCGTGCCTCCGGGAAAGGTCCCGGACAGCCCCAGACCCCCGCGGAGCGAGCGACCAGCTTCCACTAGGGGTACCTTCGCCTTTTAATTTCGCCGCCCTCCTCCATCGGCCCCATGCAGTTTAAAACTTTTTCAAAGCTCCCACCCCGTCCAGGACCAAGTTGAGGATGCAGGTTTTAGGAGTGAAGCAATCTGTGGACTGGATCTCTGGAAATGAAATTCCTTACGTCTTCTGTTAACTTGTTTTGGGTGCACGGGCCTTCATCAAGGGTTCCGGCCAAGAATACTCGGCGTCCATTCACCAGGAGTCACCTCTAGCATTACAGAGTTAACTGTATCTCGTTTAACTATTCACCCTTTTCACAGTCAGACTGTCCCAAAGGTTCTATAAATTTTTTGAGGCAAAGTGCTAAGCCATTCTCTGACCACACCCTCAAGAGCTCAAGCTCCCTTACAGAATGATCACGCACACAGTCTGCACTTTATTCTGTAACGCAACCTGGCGAGACGCGCAGCGTAGCCTGCAGGGAATATGCATACTTCTATAAACTGCAAACTCCTTGGAGGAGGAATTATCAACAGTGGTTCTAACTATGGCGGGCACACAGTGCTCTACAAACGATGGGTATCTCTTTCAACCGCATCCTTATGATCAGTAGCCTCAAAGCAGGGGAAAAATCGTTTCGTTTCTGCAATGTTTCTTTCAATTCCGTCACCAACAACGCTCTAGGATGGAAACATATCTTACTGCAAATAACTATTTTTAGTATCCATCCCTAACTACAGCTGGGCGAGAACAAGATTCATCTGTTTGAAACATCATCTCCCAAGGCCTAGTTTACCGGAAAGAGGTAACAGAGGCTCTTAAATCTCACTGCAGCATGCTTCTCTAGGTTGTGTTCCCTTCCTGACACTGGGGACAATGTAGTCTTATCACTTTTTCTCCTTTTTTCCTTTGAGCACCCTTTCGTCTCTGATTTTTGGCCTCAATGTTCAATGACTTTATTTCTCTTCTGTTGCCACTAGCACCACCACCATTTGCTATTTGCCTTGCAGTCCTTCTCTCTGACGTCTCCTAGTCCTGACAGAGCCCCAGTAAAGCACCTTCTCCAAAAGGTCGGTCATCCTTCCCGTACTCCTCCAAGCCAGTTTGCAAAGCTCCCACCACCCACTTCTGCCTGGAAGTTCGCTCTGCCCAGTCCCGCGTTGGCCGATTGCTGACAGCTGGACCCAGCCAATCCGCGAGGAATAAATAAGACGCGCAGCCAATGAGCGTGCGCTGGGAGGCGGGACTTCGCCAAGTTCCTCGGATCCCCAAATCCAGACCTGTTGCGCCGCCGCCGTGGCCGCCTGAGTTTCTTAGTTACGGCGGCGGGCTCGGGCGCCCGAGCCGCGCGGGGCACGAGGCTCTCCCGACGGCCCACGAGTAGCCCGAAGCCCCCCGGCCGCGCGCGCCCCGCACCGGCCTCCCTCGACCCTCCCCCGGCAGGGTCCCCAGGCCGCCGCGCGCGGGCCCGACCTCCCCTCCCCGCCTGGCTCGCGGGCAGCCCCTCCCGGCGGAGCCCCGGCCCGCGTGCCCAAGACCCCAGCGGCAGCGACTCACCAGGAAGCGGAGAGCTTTACGTCCTCCGGCCCGCGCAGGACCCGGAGCGGGCGGGCGGCTCGGCCAGGCGGCGCCGCGGACAGGCCCGCTGGGCCCGGGGCTGTGGCTGCGAGGCCCGGAGCGCTGGCCACCTCCCGCCGCGCCGCTCCGGCGGACGCTGCAGGCGCGGGCACCCACCCTGCGCACGGCGAGGCGCGTCCGGAGCGAGAGCCTAGCGGCGGCCCATCCTCCCACGACTCCCGCGCCTCCTCCCCCGGCCGCGGCTGTCAGGAGTGTAAACATCCCGGCATCCCCGAGGAGGGGGCGGGGCGGGCGCCGACCACGCCCACCGGGCGCTGGCCCCGCCCCGCGCCGCCGGCCCCGCCCCGCGCCGCCGGCCCCGCCCCAAGCCGGGCTAGGACCGGCCTACTCCGCCACTACCCTCAGACCTCAGCTTCAGAGCCCCACCGTCCCCTGCTGGCGCCCAGGCGGGTCTTGGGGAGCCTTCCTGTGGTCAGGCCCAGCCCTAGTCCCCTCTTTCCAGCCACCTTCCCTCCAAATCGGGGGTCTGCTGCCTTTTGAGAACTTTGAATGCCCACTGTTCAAGCGGTCAGCCGAATTGGTACATCGCTTTCTTCTAGATCGTCGAGTTTTTTATCCCAGCCTCGAGGACAGTGGCCTTTAGGACATTTCTAAGGGAACTACCTGGTTTGGTCCTAGGAGTATTTGGTGGTGGGTGGAGGGGTATGTATTACATCCCAGAACCCTAGCACATGGAACTATCTATGTAAGGAATGCTGTGAATCCAGCCGCTTCGCTGCTTCGGTAACCGGGGAACACGGCTAGGAACGATCAGCCTCACCTTGACTTGAATCTCAGGTGGTGCGTGAGCTTGCTTAGTCTCTTCAGTCGTGTCCGACTCTTTGCAACCCTCTGGGCTGTATCCCGCCAGGCCCCTCTGTCCATGGGATTCTCCAGCAAAAACACTGGAATGGGTTGCCGACCATGCCTTCCACCAGATCTTCACACCCAGGGATCGAACCTGCGTCGCTTAAGGTCACCAACATTGAAAGGCGAGTTCTTTACCACTAGCGCCACCTGGGAGGTTAACTCTGACCTGGCAGGACAAGTTATTTCACCTCTCCTGGAGTCATACTCTGTAAGAGGACAGTAGTAATAATACCTATCTCTAGGGCTTCCCTGGTAACTCAGCTGCAAAAGAATCCGCCTGCAATGCAGGAGACCCCAGTTTGATGCCTTGATGGGGAAGATCCCCTGGAGGAGGGCATGGCACCCCACTCCAGTATTCTTCCCTGGGGAATCCAGGACAGAGGAGCCTGGCGAGCCACAGTCCTTGGGGTCGTAAAGAGTCAGACAAGCCTGAGCCACTAAACACAGCACTAGGACTACACTAGAATTCAATCAGATACAGCAAAATGCTTAAGCACGAGAGCCTGGCATAGAAGAAGTGTTCACTGAGTAGCTGCTATTACTCCTAGGCCTGTTCACTAGTTTGGCTCCCCAACCAACGGATTCGAGCCAAGAATGAGTAGATTATACCTCAAATGCTTGAAATGTTAAACTATGGAATTAACATTTAGAAAGTTTATTTTTAGAGAGAAAATAATTCAAAGTCTCAGTAGAAGACTTTTATTTCAATGGCTAATAAAGTATGGGTAAATCTGCTAAGCACTGTTCTAAGAAGTAAAGCAGTTACCAAGACACAAAGTCCCTGATCTCATGGCCTTTACATTGTAGAAAAGATAATAACAATACAATAAGCCAATAAAGGCATACTATGTCCAATGGTGAGTCATTCAAAAATAATGCAGCGTGTGAAGAGTCATTGGAGGGGTGACCAAATCCATTTGGGTTTGCAGAAAATAGCTCTGCTGTGGGGAACAGATTGCAGGGCTGGAACTACTAAAATGGTTAAAAGATTATTATAAGGATCAGGTGGAAGACGTTGATGACTTAGACCATTGTGCAAACGGTGGAGGGTTAAGAATGGTCAGGTCCAGATAGGTTGTTAAGGTGCAGCCAACAAGACTTACAGATGCATTGAACGTGGGGTAAGAAGGTAGGCAAGGGACTTCCCTGGTTGTCCAGTGGCTAAGACTCCATGCTTCCAATGCAAAGGGCCCGGCTTCTATCCCTGGACAGGGAACTAAATCCCACTTGCTTCACCTAAAAGAATCCACATGCCACAACAGAGATAGACGGTCCCGTGTGCCACAACTAAGACCTGATGTAGCCAAATAAACAAGTATATTTTTTTAAAAAAGTAAGTACGCAAGAATGAAGCCAATAAAAAGTCAGCATTTGAACCAGATTGCCCTGTCAAGTCACACCAAACCAAACTCAGGCAAATGAGAACAGTGTCATTTGAGTTATACACAGGCACATCTGGCAGGAAACCAAAGGGGTATCTCCAGGGTGAAGATATTTCACCCTGGTTAAGGTTTTCAAAAACTCTTTTGTAACACCTTTTAGAAAGGCCCATAAGTAAGTGAAGTCACTCAGTCGTGTCCGACTCTTTGTGACCCCATGGACTGCAGCCCACCAGGCTCCTCAGTCCATGAGATTCTCCAAGCAAGAATACTGGAGTGGGTTGCCATTTCCTTCTCCAGGGGATCTTCCCGACCCAGGGATCGAACCCAGGTCTCCCGCATTGGAGGCAGACGCTTTAACCTCTGAGCCACCAGGGAAGTAGAAAGGCCCATAGATAGACAATAAAACAGCCCTAATTAAAGTACACATTCCGGTGTACAAAGATACTTCATTGGTTTAAGGAAAACACATATTTCTTACGAACACTGACTAACAGGGAAACTGATCGAAATGAGTCCATGAAACACTGGAAAATTCCCATCACGGCTCTGTGGTGCCCAGAATGTTGACATCGTCCTCTTCACCTTCAGTTCAGTTCAGTCGCTCAGTCGTGTCCGACCCTTCGCAACCCCATGAATCGCAGCACATCAGGCCTCCCTGTCCGTCACCAACTCCCGGAGTTCACCCAAACCATTTCCATCAAGTCAGTGATGCCATCCAGCCATCTCATCCTCTGTCGTCCTCTTCTCCTCCTGCCCCCAATCCCTCCCAGCATCAGGGTCTTTTCCAATGAGTCAACTCTTCGCATGAGGTGACCAAGGTATTGGAGTTTCAGCTTTAGCACCAGTCCTTCTAATGAATAGTAAGGACTGATTTCCTTTAGGATGGACTGGTTGGATCTCCTTGCAGTCCAAGGGACTCTCAAGAGTCTTCTCAAAAACCGCAGTTCAAAAGCATCAATTCTTTGGTGCTCAACTTTCTTCACAGTCCAACTCTCACATCCATACATGACCACAGGAAAAACCATAGCCTTGACTAGACAGACCTTTGTTGGTGAAGTAATATCTCTGCTTTTGAATATGCTGTCTAGGTTGGTCATAACTTTCCTTCGAAGGAGTAAGTGTCTTTTAATCTCATGGCTGCAGTCACCATCTGCAGTGATAACAAAGCTACAGCTAAATAGTGTACAGTGCTTCAGAAGTGGTGAAAACTGTCTAGATACAATGCACTTTCTCCTTATGACTTTTCATCACCTCTTTGCTGATAGAGAGGTCTGAGCCCCTGCCTTAGGCCCCTGGCCTGGAGCAGACGCTCATGGAAAAGCAGAGAAAAAAAGTGAAAGTGCAAGTTGCTCAGTCGTATCTGACTCTTTGCAACCCCGTGGACTGTACAATGGAATTCTTCAGGCCAGGATATTGGAGTGGGTAGCCTTTTCCTTCTCCAGGGGATCTTCCCGACCCAGGAATTGAACTGGGGTCTCCTGCATTGCAGGCAGAGATCTGGCCAAAGAGGCTCCTCTGGTCCCAGGAATCATCAGAGCAGAGTCCAGCTTTAACTGCTTGTCCCTTCCCCCCAAGCTCCCACCAAGTTTCCCACCAAGCTTGCTTCAAAAATGCTTGCCTGACTCCATGAAATGCGGTAATTACAGTACTTTACATATGTGCTACATAGTGTTTATTCCTAATTACCAGGCAATACACACCATTAACTAGAAAAGATTCACTTTTGTGTAAAGGATATTTGATTGTGACACTTAAAATCTTTCCGTTAACACCCAGTCTGTATGTTTTGCTGTTAATGTAACTCTGCCCTGCACGCATGCTCAATCGTATCTGACTCTTTACGACCCCATGGACTGTGGACCACCAGGCTGCTCTGTCCGTGGGATTTTCTAAGCAAGAAATACTGCAGTGGGTTGCCATTTCCTCCTCCAGGGCATCTTCCTGACCCAGGAATAGAACCACGAGTGTCTCCTGTATCTCCTGCATTGGCAGGTGGATTCTTCACCACTGAGCCAGCTGGGAAACCCATAGCTCTGCTGGCCCAACACAATTAAAAATAAAAAAAAGTAGAGACAGTATTGATTGTCAGAACCATTTTCTTTTTAACCTGTAGGTTAACCCAGACCCACAGTCCCATATCGAGTTCAGAGTCCATGTAACATCTCTGTAAGGAGAGAAGCTTGCTAGAAAAAAATGTTTTCCTGATGAAGGATGATGAAATCATATTAAAAAGAATTCTCCTTTGAAAGAGATCCTAGCCACTGGGATAAACCAGAAAGGTCTGGCCTTCCTGACTCATACATAGAGCTGGCAACAGGTGTAGGTACAAAGCTGCCAGTGATCCTGGCAGCCACTGAATCTGGCACCTGAAAGTGACAAGGCTTAGTCAAGCTGTTGAAATGTCTGGACTAACCTGGGCCAAGAGGAGGAGGTCAAAGTGCAGCCTGCAGACAACCGCGGGGAGATCCCTTTCCCGAGCCTGGCCGTGGTCACCGTACAGCGGCAGAAAACCTCTCTCCCCCCAACTGTGAGAACGCTCAGGAAAAACATCTGAAAGCTGCTTTTTCACTCTCAGGACCTCCTGCATTGACTGATTAACAGATCATGCAGATGAACTACCCTTTCAAACAATAAAGTCTGCCTTCATTTCGTCCTCTCATCAAACCCCTGGAGTCCAAAGTCACGGAAAGACAACTCTGCTCTGTCCCAATTATCTAGTTCTGTATTTGGAGATACAGTTCCCAGTTTAAAATAGCAGCATACTGATGGTGGCTTTTTCTTAGCTATTTTTGTAGTAGTTTTAAGACTGAGGAAGCATTTCAACATCGTGTGTGTGTGTGTGTATGTACGCATATATACGTATATGTGAAATGAAGTGAAAGTGGCTCATTTGTATCTTTCCACGGACTGAAACCCGCCAGGCTTCTCTGTCCCATGGAATTCCCCAGGCAGGAATACTAGAGTGGGTTGCCATTTCCTTCTCCAGGGGAGCTTCTTGACCCAGGAATTGAACCTGGGTCTCTCTCATTGCAGGCACATTCTTTCCATCTGAGCCACAGGGGAAACCCCATTTAAATATATACATATATTTAATGTAGAGATGAAGAACAAGCTGGAATTAAGATTGCCGGGAGAAATATCAATAACCTCAGATATACAGATGACACCACTCTTATGGCAGAAAGTGAAGAGGAACTAAAGAGCCTCTTGATGAAAGTGAAAGAGGAGAGTGAAAAAGTTGGCTTAAAGCTCAACATTCAGGAAACAAAGATCATGGCATCTGGTCCCATCACTTCATGGCAAATAGATGGGGAAACAGTGGAAACAGTGTCAGACTATTTTTCTGGGCTCCAAAATCACTGCAGATGGTGACTGCAGCCATGCAATTAAAAGACGCTTACTCCTTGGAAGGAAAGTTATGACCAACCTAGATAGCATATTAAAAAGCAGAGACATCACTTTGTCATCAAAGGTCCGTCTAGTCAAGGCTATGGTTTTTCCAGTGTGGATGTGAGAGTTGGACTACAAAGAAAGCTGAGTGCTGAAGAATTGCTATTTTTGAACTGTGGTGTTGGAGAAGACTGTTGAGAGTCCCTTGGACTGCAAGGCGATCCAACCAGTCCATCCTAAAGGAAATAAGTCCTGGGTATTCATTTGAAGGACTGATGATGAAGCTAAAACTCTAATACTTTGGCTACCTGATGCGAAGAGTTTACTCGTTGGAAAAGACCCTGATGCTGGGAAACACTGAAGGCGGAGGAGAAGGGGACGACAGAGGATGAGATGGCTGGATGGCATCACGGACTTGATGGACATGAGTTTGGGTGGGCTGCAGGAGTTGGTGATGGATAGGGAGGGCTGGCAGGTGTGCTGCGGTTCATGGGGTCACAAAGTGTCAGACATGACTGAGCAACTGAGCTGAAGTGAACTGAACTGAATGTAGGGAAATGTAATATTTTATATTGGTTTCAAAACAGGAAAGGAACAGCACAACCAGCAGTTTATATTGTGATTTTCTCTGGTCAACAGAATTTAACTGAATCTCTGCTTTTTTTACACTTTCCCCGTTGGCTGGTAAAGAATCTGCCTACAGTGCAGGAGACACAGGAGACGTGGGTTCGATCCCTGGGTCAAGAAGATCCATCCCCTGGAGAAGAAATTGGCAAACCACTCCAGTATTCTTGCCAAAAAACACCCCATAGACAGAAGAGACTCTGGGGCTACAGTCCATGGGGCCGTGAAGTCTGAAACGACTGAGCAGCTAAGCCCAGCATGGCGCAAAAGCCCGACGGCCAATGTGCAGTGGGCAGTGGGTCAAAGCAATGAAGGAAATGCACTCAGGAATGATTTCCCTTTTCACACTTGTATACTCCACTCTTGGTGTGGGGCCAAGCTGAGGCCACTACCCAGGATACACTTGCCTCCACACTGGTGGCAGGTCCACAGACCTATGCTAATCGGGAGCCCTGGTGATACAGTAATCAAATCCCAGAGACGAATTTGAAGAATGCCAGTTTCTCTGGAATATTTTGTGTGTGTGTATCTATCCTGCAAGGGGGATGTTACACGTACCCTGTAATTTCACAAAGCTAGACGGGAAGATCTCGAAGAGTCCTTTCTAATTTCTGTCACCTTCAACCTGTCTGGGCTCTCGCTTCTGCCTTGCAATGCACCAGATTCTTTCAGGCCTGAGCAGTCGAAGCAGTTGTCTATTCCCTACACAGGAAAGAAATGGGAAATAACGTCTTTCTTCTTACTTTTAGTATTTCACATAGGTAATGGAGTGGCTGCCGCTGGACTAGGAATCTTCAAGTGCATTCCTAACAAAGTCAATAGAAAAGGTGAAAAGCCACATCCACTGTGTTCTCCTCTTTCTAATCTCTGCTTACACTCAAGCCTTTATTGCTTAAAATATACATCTCTTTTCAGCTGTTCTACTTAAGGGCAGAAATGCATTTAAAAATACCTCGGTGATGACTTCTTCAGCAGTTCAACTGCACGGTTAATGTTCCATCTATTTGGAAATACAGGATGTAAGTAAAGCCAGATTTGGAATCATGCCACATCAAACTCAAAGATACACTGAAAGCAGACTCTCCTTGTCTTTATGACAATGAGATCAGTTAATCATAAACACCTTCAACACCCTCCATAATTCTGCCATTAAAATCACATGTCATGAAAAATTCAAATTATGCAATTAATTTCTTTAGTCACATTGTCAAATCAGGTTTTCTGTGTAAAAGTTAGCATTCTGTTGGGTAAGAAGCACCTCCTGGGACACCACTTCCTAGAACAAAACAGTCATTTCCAAAGCTTGAGTATTGGGTGCAAAAATCGAAAGTAATGTTTAAAAACTTGCTGAAGTTCTGGTCCTTAAAATTCAAGGCTAGAAGCTTTAAATGCATAAGCATTCAGGGACTGGGGGAGGCAAGGCACTATTTATCCGTAGGCTTATAGGATAATTTGATCTTTGAAAGAGTAGAAGACAAACGGTAGACTATCACCCATGGAAACCTCAAACAATCCTAATTGGACAATTTTGTTACATTTGCCCATGAGTATTATTTATCATATATAACTGAAAGGTTTATTTAATTGGCAGAACTTTTAAATTGTTTGTATAAATGTCTACTTATTTTATATTATTATTTTTAAAATATAAATTACTTTTCAAGTTATTTTACATATTAGTAACTTAAAAGTTATTTAGGAATATATAAATATACAATTTATAGTTTGGGCAACCAAAATATGCAAGTTTTTAAAAATTTGTTTTGTATTTGTCTTCCCCTCAATAGGTTGAAAGGTAAAAGCAATCACTTTTTTCTCAAGGTAAAGAAATAATAAAATTGTTACTTATTCATGTTCTAAAATATGGGTATTAATACTTCCATCAAGCCTGTGTCATGTAACTCCAATCTAAATAGTTAGGTATGTTTTACTGTTTTACAATAGAAAGTTTGTAGAGCTGTCAAAATATATAAACCAGACATGACTGGAACAAAACATGAAAATTAATCATGTCATGTCAATGATTGTTGTTAATTCCCTATATAAAATTTTAAATAGACATTCCTGTGGTTACTACATTACCAAACTTTTATTACTAATACCTAGCTAGTGAGATTGTGGACAATTATAATCTCTTGAAATCTAAATAGGCAGAGTGATTATATTAAGTCAGTATAATCATATTATCCAAATCTTTCCTTCTGGTTTTCTAGCCCTTGAAGGCTAGAATCTACTTTTATTACTTTCAGAATCTCATATTTTAATTCCTTTTATGGATAACCTATGTATTTTCCTGTTTCATGATCCTGAAGCTATGTGTACAAAACTATACGAAAATCAAAACCAATGCCCTCCTGTTCTCGACTATGCTGAGAATAATCGGCCGCTGTACTAAGAGACCATCACACCTGTGATGGAGCATCAGCTCATGGACCAGTCCTGAGACCAGTGTAGCTCTGGGATAGAATTTCATCCATGTTTTGTCCCTGAGATGTTTCTACCTGGGTTGATGGGTGTGATGTGAGGCGAAGGAGGAGATGGTGGGGCTGGGGTGGGGAACAGAGGTGTCGCCTGTAACAAAGCACATGGAGGCTTCCCAGTCACCATATCCCAGGGTTGCAAAAGGAGGCTGACCCTCACGCACTAACAGCCTCACTGTTCTCTTTCACCAGTAAAGCTGAGTCGTACCGGTGTCTTAAAATAAAGCGTGAGAAACTTACGAAAGATATGGCCTAAAACTCATCGCAGGAAAAGAGTTCATAAACTTGCAAAGTCAGCTCACAAATATCCTTCTCTAGTGAAATTTAAAATGGAACTTAGCTCTCCTTTCTGGCTTGTCCAAAAGCAGAAAGATGGGCTAGGATCACAAAAGCTTACCTATTACTCACATAAGCCACAGAAAGCCTGCACACAAGCCCATTAGCAGGCCAGCTCCAGGAAAATGTGGGAGTACGTCAAGTTTATCCTTCCTGCATTCTCATTGGCTTGGGACAGAGCTTGGTCCTGTTTATCATCGTGTGGGTGTGCTTCATTCGCTTCAGTCGTGTCTGATTCTTTGCCTGTAGCCCCGCCAGGCTCCTCTGTCCATGGGATTCTCCAGGCAAGAGCACTGGAGTGGGTTGCCATTTCCTCCTCCAGGGATCTTCCCAAACCAGCGGTTGAACCCGCGTCTCCATCTCCTGAGTCTCCTGCATTGCAGGCAGATTCTTTACCCACTGAGCCACCTGGGAAGCCCTTATCTTCATGGATTAACTATAAATTGTTAAGTTTCATAGGTTTGAGATTATTCCGTTAGTGCATGCCACTGTGGGGTTTTTTCTCAATCTGAAACTTGTAATTAATATGTAGACTTGCATGCCTTTGATTTCTAGATGGTTTTTGATCTTTGATATCACTGTCAAAGTATCCATGCTATCCCACCCATGACAGGGTCACGTGGCAAACTCAGATGGCAGGGCAAGTTGAGTCATCGGATTTCTCCCTGGTTTTTCCTGAACATGTGCCCCCCAAAATAAGAATTTGTCTGTTTTCCCATTATTTTCTGATTTTCTCTGGAAAAAGTTAATTCTGAGCTTTGGTTTCCTGCATTTGAAAGTGTTTCAGCCCAACCCCCCTTTGATAATGCTCTAGCCTGCCTAAACAGGGTCCCCTGACTTTTTGCAAGCTTGTGAATTGCTCACAACCTCCCAACTGTGAGAGGGACAAAAGCCTTAAAGTATCTTTAAAGTTTCAGAGCCTTTTCAAATTCATATTGGTGACAGGATTTCACAGTTGACTCGATTACTGCCAGACCTCCTTATTTTTTATCAGGCACCCAGGAAGATGTAATAATGTAAATGGGATATGGAAAAGGATATATAGTAGTTTTGCCTTTTATTACAAACTGCTGTATTTTTATTTAGTGTTTTCTGAGAGTGGCATTCAGACTTTGGAAAGATTAACACAAATGAGTCTTCTGGTTAACAAAACTTCATCAGAAGAGAGCCATAGAAATGTTAATAGGCCTCTTGGCCAGAAGATAATGTAAACCACCTGGGACTTTTGTAACAGGAGAGTATGCAAAAAAGAAAGCCTTGTCTCAATGAGAGTCAGGACTGCTACCTCTGCGTAACTCTAATTTAGTGTTTTCTGAGAGTGGCATTCAGACTTTGGAAAGGTTAACACAAATGAGTCTTCTGGTTAACAAAACCTCATCAGAAGAGAGCCATAGAAATGTTAACAGGCCTCTTGGCCAGAAGATAATGTAAACTGCCTGAGACCTTTTGTAACGGGAGAGTATGCAAAAAAGAAAGCCTTGTCTCAATGAGGGTCAGGACTGCTGCCGCTGTATAACTCTGCATATTCCATTATGTACAACTTGGGGTATATAAGCTGAGTTTGAAAAATAAACGGCCCCTTTTTTCCCCTTTGGAGCCTTACACCGACGCTGGGCTTCCCCATGTCGTTCTTTCCTTTTTCTCCCCTTTTTCGGCTGAATTCCCATCTGGGGTGTGGAGGCTCACCATGTCTATTTACCTGTCCTGCTGCTAAGATCTGTAAAAGAGAGAGCCCAGGGCGGGACACTCTCGGATATTCAAATGGACGCTGGTGGCCTAACAATGATGATGCAAACCTCTTGTTTTGAGGTTTTATTGGCTTTCCACGTAAACCAAGTTATTCAGCCTTCTTTTCTTCCACTAATTTCCTACTATACTATTCTATCCTGAGCTATCCTCTTCTCTCCTATCCTGTCCTATCTCGCCTGCTCTGTCCCTGCTTTGAATATCCCTGGATCCACTGGGGCTGGTCCCTGGCAGACCTATGGTACATAAATCTATTGGGAATTTACCTGGTATCAGTGAGCTCTGTTTTTTTTTCTAGGCATATTTGAGAGCACTTACAGAGAGGGAATTGATGATTTTGAACTGTGGTGTTGGAGAAGACTCCTTAGAGTTCCTTGGACTGCAAGAAGATCCAACTGGTCCATTCTAAAGGAGATCAGTCCTGGATGTTCTTTGGATGGACTGATGCTAAAGCTGAAACTCTAATACTTTCACCACCTCATGCGAAGAGTTGACTCATTGGAAAAGATTCTGATACTGGGAGGGATTGGGGTCAGGAGGAGAAGGGGATGACAGAGAATGAGATGGCTGGATGGCATCACTGACTTGATGGACACGAATTTGAGTGAACTCCAGGAGCTGGTGATGGACAGGGAGGCCTGGTGTGCTGCAATTCATGGGGTCTCAAAGAGTCGGACATGACTGAGTGACTGAACTGAACTGAACAGAGAGGGAACATGGGGTTTCTGTTTGACTAGAATTTATTTGAAATAGATGTCAGTATTTTTAGTTTTTCAAAATGGTTTATCTAGATGTAACCAGTTAAGTAGCACTCCCTGCCAACACCCAGTACCGTTAATGCCAACCCTCATTCTGGTCCTTGTGTGGTCAAGGAGAAAATGATTTACTTTAATATATTTCTTAGAGACACTTCAGAACTGTACTTTGAACTCTTATCAAGTTGTACCATGTCCAATCTTAGGCTCTTCTGAATAATTAGCATTACTTTCAATTCTTCTTATCCAGGAAGATTCATATATTATGAGAAGCAGAGGCTGTCGTGTAAATGAAGATGTTTATTAAGTTTCTCACAGCTGTGCTTTTGCCTCTATCTTCCAATTAAAGTAGTGATTCCAAGAAAGGAAAATTGATTGTCAATATGTGAAGGAGGTTTCAGATTCAGCATCAGGTAAAGTGTAGATAATATTTCTAGAGAAATATCCAATCTGTAATAAATCACACACATGTAAATACACATGCCCCAAGGACTAGCTGCAATAATAGGTAAAATATTCCCTCTCTTTTTCCCCTTGGTGACTGATATCTGGAAAGTGAACTTTCCCAAAATTAAAAGTGGTTAGCTTACAAGGAGGCTCCAAGAAAATCATCATGTCATGAAACTTATTTAAGGTATATTCCCACAAAGGTTAGCACAGTATAAGTTGAGAGATATTTACAGAAAAAAAAATCTCATTTCTATTAACTGCCTGTATTATCTAGGAATACTGATAACATTTGAAAAATAAAAAGCCATTGTGTAACATAACATGAACTCTGATCTGCTAAGGAAATACACAGATATGAATTTTCATATGGACTTTTACAATCATTTTTTAATGCAATACATTTTGGGCTTTGATCCAGGAATAACATAGTCCCACATGTGAAACTTGGCAATAATTAATATGTAAGCACCTGGAAAATTATCTGTTTTCAAAAATTAACTTCTAGGCCCTGTAAATGAAAAGGTCTTTTGAAGCAGAAAATAGGGAAAGATTATGAGTGTGTGTCTATGTGTGTGTGTGTGTGTGTGTGTGTGTGTGTCTGTTTAGAGAGGCTAGAAATAAATATATGTAATCATTTAGATACTACTTTATTCTCTAAACAACTAATACAAGAAGATCTTGAACTAGTACTGGCCTTTATTGAAAAAATATTTTAAAGGCTCCAAACTATAGAACTCAAGTTAGCTCAAAGGAAGTAAGAAGAAACTTTGAATAACAAGGGAAAGATAAATGTCAAGTTTTTGGAGAATGAGCAGAAAGTTTGCTGAGATGCTCAAGTCAGAGGTAAATAAGATATCTAATGCTTCATATAAGACTTCCCTGGTGGCTCAGACAGTAAAGCATCTGCCTACAATGTGGAAGACCTGGGTTCGATCCCTGGGTCAGGAAGATCCTCTGGAGAAGGAAATGGCAACCTGAATTTTACTGGTGCCTCAGACAGTAGCAAATGTTTAATATAATTTTAAAATCATGATCTGGGAGCATGTGATTCAAACCTATTTTGTTGAATTCAAGTCTTCAAAATCATATCATAAACTTGACATTGCTAACTAGCATTGCCATATTGTTCTTTCCGTATAAATGATATAAGATTCAGATTTCTATACATAGATGGATCTTGTATAAAGAGGAAACATATTTGACCAAAGGAAGTAGAGCTTGAGAAGACTGGTCATTTTGTTTTTATGTACAAATTTATAAAATTCTCTAGTTAATGTTTGACTCTAGTACTTGTAAGCTCTGGTGTAACTGTTGTGTGCTACTGTGTGCTCTATTTTCCTAGACTAACTTCCCTCTCTATAAAATTGTGAAGTGTAATCTTGTAATCTTTCCACCTAACAGTGGGTGCTGTTCATTTGAATACAATTAATGGTTTCTCTTCCTGTCCAATTCTCTTTCCTATACACAGAATTCTATCAATAACTTTAAGTAATGATTTTTTTTAAAATTTCAAATCCCTTAAACAAAAACATGAAGATTAAATTCATTATATGTCTAATTTAATTAATATATCTTGAAGAAAGATACTAACAAGAAAACAAATATCAACTTATTATATTTAAAAATAACTATTACACATGATATTGCTTACTGTACACAGTGACTACAGTGCTAATTTGTAAAATTTGCTTTGTCAGGATAAAATGCCACTGAAAAACTGTGTCGTTGTCATAATGTGAATATTTTTTAAAAAGTGCACACACATATTTATAACAGAAGATCTAATCTATAACAGAAGCTCAATCAATTAAGATAACCTCCTTCTCTAAAAATTACAAATATCAAGTCATACTCAGATTACCATATTTAAGTAAAACTTAGAGATTTATAAACACTGTTATAGCTTATATATTTATATCCTTTCTATTTTCAGCTTTATTTATTTATATTTCTAACAATGACCTGAAAAGAAATTGAGTTTGGTTAGCAGGTGACTGCTTTTTCGCTAATTACAATCTTATTGCTATAATTTCACATTTTTTCTTTTTGTCCAGAAGATGCTGCTGCTGCTGCATAGATGCTGATATAACTTTGACTAGTGCTGCTCCGTAGTCTCACTGTCACATTCTCTTTGACTAAAAAACAGATTGATGTATCTTTTTTTCTTACTGATATTGCTGTTCATTCCACCTTCTGATTACTACAATCTTGGGAAACAAGGTATCATAAAATGTAAAGGATGTTCTAAGAAATCCATTTATGTTATCTGATCCAGGAGAGAAGCAAAAACGAAGATTGGATTAAGATGGGATCAAGCGGTGAAGATTTAGGAGTGGAAGGGTAAAGGTGATAACTGTGCATTTGCAAACACTACCAAGACCCAAAGAAATTGTTTTAACTCAAAAGCTAGCACTCTACAGGAGAATACACTGTAATAAAAGAGAATGGCATCTTCTAAGAAGGGGAAAAAAGAAAAGAAAAATAATGATTAGGAATAAATGAAATCAGATAACCAGTTTTCCTATTTTTGTTTATTTATGCTAAGGTATATGAAAATTAAAATATAAATTTTTTTAAAAATCCACATTTTAGCTCAAGGAGCTACTGTGTATGATGCTGCTCATGTGTATCTTCCATTCTTCATCTTCCAGTTACAAAATTAATTAACAAAAAAAAAAAAAAAAAAAACCTGGAGTGGAATTCTGAGAGAGTATAGCTCTGCTTTTCCTCTTAAAGATGAAGGCATCTTTATAGCAATGCACTAGTCCATCTCCTGATCTCCTTGTTTATATAATTGCTGACTAATCACATCTCTGTTTCCTCCGCAGACACACAGAGGACTGCACACACCAATACACAGACAAATGAGGCTAGGATAGTAGTTAATACTATATAGGTCAGGTTTACAGGTTTTTTCTTGTTTTTTAATTTTTTAAAAATATGAACCATTTTTTAAAAGTCCTCATTGAATTTTTTACAATATTGCTTCTATTGTTTATATTGGTTTTTTTGGGGGGGGTAGGGGGAGGAGGGCAGTGAGGCATATGGAAAGATTGAAGGCAGTAGGAGAAGGGGATACAGGGGATGAGATGGTTGGATGACATCACTGACTCGATGGACATGAGTTTGAGCAAGCTCTGGGAGTTGGTGATGGACAGGGTAGCCTGGTGTGCTGCAGTCCATGGGGTCACAAAGAGTTGGACATGAGTGAGCAACTGAACTGAGCTGAACTGAATGAGGCATGTGAGATCTTAGCTCCCCAACTGTGGATCAAACCCACATCCTCTGCACTGCAGGGTGATTTATTAACCAGTAAACCACCAGGGAAGGCTGGCCATTCGGTTTTAATGCTGTTTTCCAGTAATGCATCTTTGGGGACCATCACAAAATTTAAATCAGATATTTGAAGTAGAAATGTTAGTGTGTACATTTTAGAGGTGAAATATTAGTAGTCATTTGTATGTAGACAGAATGATAGCAAGATTAAAGATATAGGCAAGAGACATCTTCAGAACTACAGGTAACTTTGAATTTTAGACTATAAGAGATTAATTCTTGGCAAAAGAATTAAAATTCCTCTGAGAACAAAATAGTTGAAGAACAATGGGAGGTTAGCAGGTAGAATTTCATATGGAGAGCTGAGTATATGAATTAAATACACTCAAACGGATAACATTTTCTTGACAAAGTATGAGGCAGGATGTTGGTTCACAACCATAAGAGTTCCAGAGTGAGGTTTGAAACTGACTCTGGAAATGGAGGGCAAGGAGAAAACAAAGAAAGAAACAAGCTTCTCCTGATTGATAGGCAGCAGTTTTAATAAACAAGGGAACTTACATGAGAGACTTATTTGGGCTGCTTCAAAATGAGTCACTCTCCACAAATGCCCAGCAGAATCTTAAGAATTTATATAAAGGCCTTAACTCAATTCTGCTGCTGCTAAGTCACTTCAGTTGTGTCCGAATCTGTGCAACCCCATAGACAGCAGCCCACCAGGCTCTGCTGTCCTTGGGATTCTCCAGGCAAGAACAGTGGAGTGGGTTTCCATTTCCTTCTCCAATGCACGAAAGTGAAAAGTGAAAGTGAAGTTGCTCAGTCGTGTCCGACTCTTTGCAATCCCGTGGACTGCAGCCTACCAGGCTCCTCCATCCATGGGATTTTCCAGGCAAGAGTACTGGAGTGGGGTGCCATTGCCTTCTCAGTTCAGTCACTTATAAATGATCTCAAAAATACCTTGCTCTCAAGGCTGCATCCTTGAAGTACGGAAACAATGGGCAGAATGTACCTTTCAAGGACTAGGGTAACAAAGCTCCCATTGCCCAGGTCCACTTTGTACTCTCCAACACAAGTTCATCTACTGTATGTGGAGAATGAAGAGAAAAGACCATGTGTGGGAATTGAGGAAAAGGGCAAAGATAAAATAATCATTACAGGATTTGACATATCAAATAACAGAACCAGTAAGCAAATACTTAATGTTCATCTGTGGGTTTTGGTCATGAATTTTAAATGAACTTAACATAAAAATATGATTATTTTAAACATGTATAAATGAGAGTATCTTTCATAGCTGTATCTAATTCTTTTTTTCCTACATCATCACCAATATTTTTTAAAAAGCACACCAGTATCTTATCTACAGCAGGCATTTAAGATATGATAATTTCCTATGGAGATATTTACTTCTTATAAGTTGGTAAATTATTTCTTTACCATTTTTAAAAGATTTAACTTATTGAACATACTGTGAAGGCCTGTTTCAGTGCTTATCATGTAATCTATATTATGCTTTGCATATAACCGCATGACAAATGGGCTTCCCTGGTAGCTCAGATGGTAAAGAATCTGCCTGCACTGCAGGAGACCCAGGTTCAATCCCTGTGTTGGCAAGATCCCCTGGAGAAGGAAATGGCTACCCACTCTAGCATTCTTGACTGGAGATTTCCATGGATAGAGGTGCCTGGGGACCTATAGTCCATGGAGTCACAGAGAGTTGGACATGACTGAGCGACTAACACTTTCACTTTCATATGCCAAATAGTCTTCAAAGGCATTAGACATTTTACAAATTGAGGGTAGTTTAAGAACTGGTATTGATTGAAGAATTCTAGACACAACACATGACACTGTATAAACAAGCAATGTCTTCTAGTAGAGAGAAAAGAAAAAAAAGTAACCATGGAGAATATGAAGGTGGCAACTTAAATTTGAAAATAACATTGTTGAAGAAATGAAAATAGAAAGCGGGATTAATCTGAACAGATAGATAATGCTATGAGCCTGAGGAAGCAAAGCTTTATTTATGCAATGTTGAATTTAAAGAAAGAAGAAAAATGTTTATCTGAAAATGCAAGTACTTGTACTACACAGGTGTACTGTGAAATATACCAGTAGAAAAAATTTACTGGGAAATTTTTCTACAAATACATCTTTATTTCTGATCTGCTTATTCTTGATATCATATTCATAGCAGAAATTGGTATTTATGAATCTTCCAACTCTATACTATTTCTATTATGATAGATACCATGTCTAATAAAATGTGTATGCTGAGATATCATATAATATAGACAGTGAAATATAATGTGCCTTTAGAATTAAACACATTTACATACATAGAATATAAATTCAATAGAGTATGTTTCTAATATTAATCCGAATACTATTTCTCTACAAAATGAATGATAGAATTAGTAATTAATAAGAGCATTTTATTTTTCTGATAGTAGTTTCCTTTTTGATTTCATCATTTTACCATGAGTATCTTTCCCAAGTCAGTGGGCATTTGAGTGTCATTTCTTAGAATCAGGGCTTTCATTCACTACCTAAAATTGTTCAATTTATTTTAGTCAGTAATTTCCTGAAACCTAAACTTTAAATGTCTTAAATGAATATGTTAGTGTAAAACTATTTCTTCAGTTACTTTCTACACAATGGCAGTGTGTCTTAACTTAGTGTGGTTAAGCTAACAAGGACAGATGGGCTGAAGCTCAAACTAAACTTGAACAAACACATCTGTATAGCCTTACATAAGTTACTCTTCTGTACATAAGATATCATTTTTTTAGATATATGTTTCATAAATATTTAAATTTGGAGAAAATGTTCATCAATAAAATATAGCTATAGTATTACTCATTTTTACTCTCTGCAAAAAATAATTAATTAATTAATTAAAAAGGAGATGATGAATGTACATCACTTTAATTCTGGTGGAAAGATTTAATGAGTCAATATACAAAAAGGGCTTAGAATATTGCCTAGCATATAATAAGTGATTAACAATTAATAGTTATTTTATTATCATTGTGAGATGTTTTCTCTTTATTTGTGCCACACTCCAGCACTAAGTTTTAGTCTTCTATCTTACTTCTGCTGTAGCTTTATCATACAAAAAACACTTTAGAGACAGGATGGGAAGATTCTTTGTACTGTGATTAGAAGTTCCTAGGAAGTGACATTAACAACATTCAGGATGAAAACAAGTTGAAAAGGAGTAGATACAATTTCCTAGAAATACAGATTTTGTTGATGTCATTAAACATATATTCCTCCTCTTTAAGAGTTTCTACTGGTTGCTTCATGGTTTTCATTTGATTTATAAAGCAAGATACTTATAAAAATTATTTAAAGCATATATTGCTTGAGAATTTTCCTGGAAATTCAATTTTGTTCAAATATTTTATTATTGTTCTACTGGTTACAAAATGCAGTTTTATTAATAACTATATATTTTAAATTAGGGAAATTATTAACACAAAATAGATATTCTCAGTTTTGGTGATTTAGGGTAGGAAACTATTTTTTTTTAACTTAAAATCTGATTTGAACTTATAAAATCAAGGTCAAATTCTATCATTGCTTATTATCATTACAAGTTCAGAAATGTAAAATAATATATAGACATACCTTTAAATGTGTTTAAATTGTATTATCAAATTATTTTAAATTTATAAAGTATAATCTAGTCTTAATTAATTTACTATTCATTTAAAGTAGGCCCTTTTTATTGGTATTGTTAATTTAATAATGTGCATATGTATATATAAATATTATGCAATTCAATATTTTAAAGACCACATTTCAAATTCAACAATGTGCAATATGAATCAGTGCAGCTTTAACATTAAACCATGTTCTTAAAAATGCTGTGGGCCTAACTAAATAAAGGAAAGATTTTTGACTATTTATAAACTATCCATCACAGTCGCCTAACTATAATTTACTGTTCAGTTGAATAGTGAAATAATATGATTTAGTATCACTTCTTAAGGGAAATGTGTGTTCCAGGTAGTGCTAGTGGTAAAGAACCTGCTTGCCAATGCAGGAGATGTAAGAGACATGGTTGAATCTCTGCACTGGGAAAATACCCTGGAGGAGGGCAAGGCAATCCACTCCAGTATTCTTGCCTGGAGAATCCCGTGGATAGAAGAGCCCAGCAGGCTGCAGTCCATAGGATTGCAAAGAGTTGGACACAGTGACGTGACATATCACCACACATTAAGGTGAATGGGTTTTGCTGGTGGCTGAGCCATAAAGAATTTGCCTGCAATGCAGCCGACGTAGGAGGCATGGGTTCAATCTCTGGATAGGGAAGATTTTCTGGAGCAGAGCTTGGCAACCCACTCCAGTATTCTTGCCTGTAAAATGCTATGGACAGAGGAACCTGGTAGTCTGTATAGTCCATAGGTTCCTAAAGAGATGGACACGACTGAAACAACTGAACATATTTGCAGTAAGGTGAATATTAGGAATCAGAATGAGACAGTAACTCACATTTAGATTTTGCCAGTCATAAAAAAGGTCAATTATGAGTCTGTATTAGACAGAAAATGAAAATACCCATATTTGATAGTATAAAGGTTAAATTAACTGAAATAAGTGAGTTCTTATATCAGATTTAAAGAAATATTTAGAATTTGGTTAAACTGAATGTTAAATAATTAACATATATTTTGAAAAAATATAATAAAGTGGAAACCAAAAATCAAAATTAAAAAAAAAAATCAGACATGCAAATTCTGTTAAATGATGCTAACTTTCATGTATGTAGACATTTTTTAAAATGTTTGAAACACTACTCGAAATTTAAGTGCATTTTGGTTTTCATATTTTTTCTATGGGAAATAATTTTAACATGAGTTAACATTATGTTTAAAATCCATACCCATAAAATGTAGCTGATGCTTTGGAAAGCTGTTCCCTGTATTTTAAGTTCCTGCTAAATAGTAGATTAACATAATCAACTTCTGATTGCAATGGTAAGTGCATAACAAATGTAAGACAAACCAAAATCAATCTACAGCAACCCAAACAAAAGCACCATTTATCCTTACCATGTTTCATAAAATAAGGATATTTTGTAAGTTTTAAAAATTATATTATCTCACAGTAAAATACTGACTTTTCCCCAAATGATATTGCCAGCTTTGTAAGATCTAAACATATGTTAAAAACAAGGCATAAGCAAAATTTATTTCGATGTAGTGTATTATGTTGGATTCACTGATACATTTTTGTTAATTTTGTAGCTATATAATATAGTTGAATTTCATATTAATTTTTAAAAACCCTAATCCAAGTTTGATATCATATAGGGTTATTAGCAAAAATGGAAGCAGATTCAACATGTAAAAATTTAATTATTTTGTGAATCAAAAAATTCTGAAAGCTAATATCTTTCTAGACTCTACTTATCCTTTGCCTTGGGTGTTTTGCAGGGAAGCATATAAACTTAAAAGTTTAATTCACCAACCAACCCCGCAGAAAGCATATTATGTCTTTTAAAAAAATGACATTTAAAAAAATTTAACTGGGTTACTCTGAATGTGTGAGATTTGGCAGTCTTGTTATATTTTATGAATATCAATATATAAACTCTGATGTAAAATACATTAAAAGTTGTTTTAAAATGTATACTATATAGAAAATATTTTGATAAAAGTAATCAGAGTGTATGTCTAATATTTAGGATAAGAATGCAAATCTGAAAAGAATAGCATATCTATATTTATCTCTACATTTTAAATAAATTTACTTAAATAACTTTTTATTTCATAATAAAATATTTTATTAACTTTTATTTACTTTATTGGTAATATAGTCTTATAGGAAAGAGTATTTACCATCTGGATAAATAGATAATTAATGTCTATTTCATTAAAGAGTTGCTGTCTGGATTGTAAAAATATATTTTTTATCTGAATACGCAAATTCTCAGCATTGAAAATAAAAGAATAACATTCCACTGCAAATTTTATCTTGTTCTTTAGTCTTTATCTACCACTCTGTACCTGAAATGACTTTCAAATCTTTGCTTACTTTTCTTGTAGTTTAAATGAGTGATTTCAAAGTATATTATTTGAAACATTTTTCTTTAATATGTTCAATAATTTTATTTGAACAAAGTCATCTTATGTTCATTAATTTTATTTTCTGTTGAGTTATAAGTAGCATACAATATTATATTAGTTTCAGGTATACAGCATAATGATTTGATGTTTCTATACAGTGTATTTTACATTTTGATCATTTTGAAATAATCACTGCAATAAAACCAAATGACCATACAAGTTGTTACAACATTATTAGCTATACTCCCTAAGTGTACATTGCATCCCTGTGACTTACTTATCTTATAGTTGGAAGTCTGTACTTCTTAATCCCCTTCGCCTATTTTGTTAGTGTCTCATTCTCTCTTCTTTGGCAAGCACCAGTTTTCTATAGCTATGGATCTATTTTAGTTTACTTTTGTTTGTTTAGTTATTTTAGATAGCACATACAAACAAAATTATATGGTATTTGTTTTTTCTGACATTTCATTTGGCATAATACCCTACAATATAGTAAGGCCCCTAGGTGATGCCTTGATCGGTAATTTGAACATGAAACTGAACAGCAAGTAACATAAAGAATACTTACGATAGTACAATATATGTTACAAAGTAGATCCAGTAATATGTGTCAGTAACTCATTCTAAACTTTATTACACTTGGGTTTTTTAATAGTTTCTTTTTATATTGAAAATACAATGTGTGTAGATTTATAGCCATAAAGAAATAGAGAAAAATGATAAAATGTCAAACCCCAATTTGGAGTAGGAAATAGCAACCCACTCCAGTATTCTTGCCTGGAGAATCCCATGAACAGAGGAGCATGGTGGGCTACTGTTCATGGGGTCACAAAGAGTCGGACACGACTGAGTAACTAAGCAGCGCCCCAATTATAACAACTACTAATAGATTTTCTCTTATTACTTACTATATTGATTATTCACTATTTCACTTGTTTATATTGTACTTAATTTATAATTATAATGTTTATAAAAATAGAGGAAGTATTATATTAAATGAGAAAACAAGAATTATAATAATGAAGGTAAAGTTAGTTCATGAAAATGTATGTTATTAGTTTATGTATAATTAGTTGATTTAGTCTATGAAATCAGCTACATAATCCTGCTAGGCAAAAAAATAATTTAAAAAGCAGAGTCAGTAACAATAATCACAATATGGAGTTCTCTTATCAAATTTAATAAAAATATAGAGAAGACAGTGATATCAACTTGATCTCCAAAATGGGTACCATATTGACACATAATTTATTTTTATAATTCTCAATATGACCTTATAGCCCAAGAAAAATGAATACATAGAATATTTGATAGATAGCACAATGTACTTTTCTTCTTATATAATATTTCATGATTTTCTGGTTCAGCCCAATAATATTATTTTACCAGTTTAAGTGTCAAAAGTAGCTAAAAAATACCGTTACATTTTTATGTCTTATTATTTTGACTATATCATACTAATTTCAGCTAATACTCGAGGTATTTAACCTTACTGTAGATGTCAAGCATGTTAAATATTTCCAAAGTACTTTTAAAAAAAAATCAGGAGAGTTTACCATTATAACTGTTTTTAATTCACACAATGATTCTGTTTGTATCCATACAATGATCTAACCCTTCCATGGGACAAAAGCAAGCATACAAAAAACCATACCCCTGAACTTTTTTTTTATTATTCTAAGCTATGACATAGAGAACCTAACAAAACATTGTGACATATTTTACAACATAAACTTTTAATTATTTCAGTGTACAGCTGCATAAGGAACACAAAGACAATAAGCTGGAAAGTGCCCTTCAAATATAGTTCATTGTAATTTTTAATTTTATGATATCCAGAAATTTTTAACTCAGAATGTTTTGTATTAATAGTAAGAAACAACAGCTATCACTTTTATGTGATATCAAGTAAAAATTGATATTAATTTGACATCAAGAATAGAAGAATCATGGCTACAGGAGCAGTGACATCTTGTATGGAGATCTGTAGTCTCCTGAAGATTTTACACCATATCTTGATCAAATGTTGGCATTTTCAAAGGTCATCCAGCTCCTCACTACTAGTCAATTACTGAATAATGGGTACTACTGGCAGTTAAACACAGCTGCAAAATTAGCTAAGGCCCTAGAGAGACACCAAGCACTTGTGGCAGAAATATTCTGCATATACTTCAGAAAAAAAAAGTTCCTGGTACCCTCAGATTAGCTATACATTCCATTTTGGTCTCCTTAAAATGTTCTCCTATAGGTTGTAGGATCAGTAATTATTTCTAGTTTGAGGAACTGACTTGAAATTTGTCCTTTAATGCATTCTACAATAACATTAAAAAAAAAAAAACTCTTTACAAATGAACTGAATCCTGACATAATAGTATTATGTAGGGAAATATACTGATTCTTTGGAGAAGGAAATGACAACCCACTCCAGTATTGCCTGGAAAATCCCATGGACAGAGGAGCTTGGCAGGCTACAATCTAAAGGGTTGCAAAGAGTCAGACGCAGCTGAGCATAGCACAATACTCTATTACATGGTATATGAGGGCAGAAATCTTTGTTTAATTTACTGCTGTATACCAGTGCCTAGAACCACATCTCACTTAGAGGAGGAACTCACTAAGTATAAAGTAAGCAAATAATGAAAAATGAAAAGAGAAATATGGTATTGGTTAATTTTTCAACAATAAAGTTACTGAGGAACCACAATAAACTTAGAAACAAATGTGGTTTGAAATAACATAAAGAAAAAAAAATACAAACTATGTAGTTAGAAACACAGTTTTACATGCTTGTCTGTGACATCCAGCTGGAACATTGTATAAATGTTCCTCTTGATTAAGATTTTGATCTCTGGAGTGAAACTGTCTTGATCAGGATTCCAATTCCACTTCCTCCTTGCTGAACAGTTATGTATAAAGTATTCTATTTTCAGGCTATAGGATTTTCAAATAAAAGATAAAAGTAGAAGTAACACTAATACTTAGCTCCTTGGGTTAATTTAGAAATTCCATGACATAATAGATTGGAAAAAAAATTTGGCATCGGTAGTGAGTTGAACTATATCTCTCAAAAAATATGTTGAAGATCTAACTCTGAGTACCTTGTGAACATGACGTTGTTTGAAACAAGATCTTTGCAGAGAGGTCGAGTTGAATCAATACTAGTTAGGGCGAGTATGGTCCTGCTTATTGTTGGTTATGTATTGCTGTCCTCCAGAATTCTGAGAAAATAAATTTTTGTCATTTTAAGCCACTTAGTTTATGGTAACTTATTCACTTCTGTTCAATTCAGATGCTCAGCCGTGTTCGACTCTTTGTGACCCCATGAACCACAGCATACCAGGCCTCCCTGTCCATCACCAATTCCCAAAGTCCACCCAAACCCATGTCCATTGTGTCAGTGATGCCATCCAACCATCTCATCCTCTGTCGTCCCCTTTTTCTCTTGCCCTCAATCTTTCCCAGCATCAGCAATCTTTCCCAGCTGACTCTTTCAAGTGAGTCAGCTCTCCGCATCAGGCAGCCAAATATTGGAGTTTCAGCTTCAACATCAGGCCTTCCAATGAACACCCAGAACTGATCTCCTTTAGGATGGACTGGTGGATCTCCTTGCAGTCCAAAAAGACTCTCAAGAGTCTTCTCCAACACCACAGTTTAAAAGCATCAATTCTTCTGCACTCAGATTTCTTTATAGTCCAACTCTCACATCCATACATGACTACTGGAAAAACCATAGCCTTGACAAGACGAACCTTTGATGACAAAGTAATGTCTCTGTTTTTCAATATGCTATCTAGGTTGGTCATAACTTTCCTTCCAAGGAGCAAGCACATTTTAATTTCATGCCTGCAATCACCATCTGCAGTGATTTTGGAGCCCAGAAAAATAAAGTCAGCCACTGTTTCCACTGTTTCCCCATCTATTTGCCATGAAGTGATGGGACCGGATGCCATGATCTTAGTTTTCTGAACGTTGAGCTTAAAGCCAACTTTTTCACTCTCTTCTTTCACTTTCATCAAGAGGCTCTTTAGTTCTTCTTCACTTTCTGCCATAAGGGTGGTGTCATTTGCATATCTGAGGTTATTAATATTTCTCCCAGAAATCTTTATTCCAACTTGTGCATCCTACAGCCCACATTTCTCATGATGTGCTCTGCATGTAAGTTAAATAAGCAGGGTGACAATATACAGCCTTGACGTACTCCTTTTCCTAATTGCAACCAGTCTGTTGTTTCATGTCCAGTTCTAATTGTTGCTTCCTGACCTGTATACAGGTTTCTCAAGAGGCAGGTCAGGTAGTCTGGTATTCCCATATCTTTCAGAATTTTCTACAGTTTACTGGTAACTTATTATGTTAGATCTAATATTTTAATTGCTCCATATCTTGATTTCTTCATGAAAAAAAAAATGGGGCATAATAATACCCAGCTTGCTAATATTTCTATCAGATTTTTTTTTCAAAAGCATTTTAAATAATATATAGAATCTGCCTGCAATACAGAAGACCAGGTTCAATTCCTGGGTTGGGAAGATTCCCCTGGAGAAGGGATAAGGTACCCATTCTAGTATTCTTGAGTTTCCCTGGTAGCTCAGATAGTAAAGAATATGCCTGCAATGTGAGAGACTGGGATCAATCTCTGGGTTGGGAAGATTCCCTGGAGGAAGGCATCACAACCCCCTCCAGTATTCTTGCCTGGAGAATCCCCATAGACAGAGGAGCCTGGCATGCTATAGCCCATGTGGTCACACAGAGTGACACATGACTGAGTAACCAAGCAGAGTACAGCCCAGAAAATAGATGATCCAATGTCCCTTCAAATTATTCCTAATAAATCATGAAAATATCTTTTAGAAGTAGAGTTTTGGGGAGTATTTATTCATGTAAAATAAAGATATCTGGCTAGTTAAAGGCATAACATTTTGTTTTAATCAATGCTTTAGAATGTGCACTGTTTATTCACAACTTTCTTAATAAGCATTACCTAATATTTCTCATTGATATCACTGGTACCGGCACACCTGCACAGAGTATTTCTCTTAACCTTGATATTTTTGAGACTAATATTAACATGGGAAATATTTCAGAGGGAAAATAATTTAAAGCAAATCAAAATATTCAAAATTATGCAGACCACCCAAACTTTAAAGCATGTAATTTATTTTCTTTCTTAGGATTGATATCTAACAGAAAAAAAAAAAAAAGCCCTCTGAATTAGAGAAGGTAAATCCACATAGATGGGTGTCTTGTTGGCCTCAGACAGCTCTGACATAAAGCTCATCCCTGTTGCTGGCTTTGGGGAGGCATCTAATCACACCAGCATAATTTGTTTTCTGTAATTTTCTTCAGGATGCATGGGATTTCTTGCAGGGTCACATTGCACAGTACACTAAATATGGCATTTCACTTGAAAAATCCCCTCTGTACTTATTTTTTTGTCTAAGTTTGTTTATGGCTATTCTTCCTTCCTTCATATAATACTTAGTTCTCTGGCTTTTCTTTCTTTTAGAAAGCTTCCACCTAGTTTTTCATTTCTATTCAATCTCTCTTTGATTAACCAGGCCAATTTAGTCTCTGTTATTCTGTTGTCTCCATAAATGAATATTCACATTTAGCAAGAAAGGTATCCTGTCTTTTAATATATTTGGGAATTATTTTTTTAGAAATCTCTTTCTTTCTCTCTCCTATCTCTCCAGTCTCTCTAGTCTCCTCTCTGCTTTCCCTTCTTACTCAGAAAATTTAGATTATTTTAAGAATGTTTTAACTTCCATGTTTAACCTTCACCTTTCTACATCTATTTAAATCTAAAAGAGAAGTATTTTTACATTCTCTGTGGTCTAAATAAGGTATATTAGAAATGACAACAGGCTTAGATGATAATTTCTTACTACCTCTTTGAAATCAAAGATATATGACGTGTGTTATCAGTTCCTTTCTCTGATCCCACATATCTCTACTTGTCTGAGAAATTAATAATTGTCAAGCATACTATAGTAAAAAATGCTAATATGTCTGATTTCTGTCTTGATATATGTATTTCCTACTACTTTAAAATAATTAGAGTTAAAATTCAGCACACATCTATAAAAGATCTGCTGTGATGTGTGTTGTAGTAAGAATCTGGAGATAAGAGAACAAGAGCCATTGGTGAGCTCACAAACTGTGAGAGAACAGACACATATGTAACTGAGCATTATACAAATGATAAGTGTGCATTTAAATACATATTATTTTACATTTTGATAAGGTTTTATATGTGTCAAGAGGAACAGTGAAGAGTCACCAAGAGAACTAAAGCCAAAATGCAATATATTAACACTGTTCCTCTACTCACTATTTGGTACTGATTTTCGTAACATCTTTGTGCCTCACTTTGTTTATTTATAAAAATGGAGTCCTGAATAGTTCTCATTTCATGAGAGGTTGTGAATGGTAAATGCTACCTGTAAAAACACTTTGATCTCTGTGGTATATTATAAGTATAAAATAAATGTGTGTTGGTTTTGGTTGATGCTGTTACTGTGATGATGATGATGATCATACTGATTATAATGAACGAAAAACATACTGAAATTTTAACCCTTTTCAGGTCTTCTAAAGTCTTTATTTTCTTCTTCTTCTTTTTTTTTTTTTTGCTCTTCATGGAGTCCCTTCCCTCTTATGAGACTATAAAGAAAGAAGATGCCAACATTTATTAGGAGTCTACCATGAAACAGAAACCACGTTTTTATAGGTTATACATATATGTATATATGTGTGTGTGTGTGTATGTATGCATTATTTATATGTATTATATATATATGGGCTTCCGTGGTAGCTCAGATGGTAAAGAATTCGCCTGCAATGCAGGAGATCCCAGTTCAATTCCTGGGTCGGGAAGTTCCCCTGGAGAAGGGATAGGCTACCCATTTCAGTATTCATGGGCTTCCCTGGTGGCTCACATACTGTAAAGAATCTGCCTGCAATGAGGGAGACTTGGGTTTGATGCCTGGGTTGGGAAGATCCCCTGGAGGAAGGCATGGCAACCCACTCCAGTATTCTTACCTGGAGAATCCCCATGGACAGAAGGGACTGGCTGTACAACCCATGGAGTCGCAAAGAGCTGGACATGACTGAGCGACTAAGCATGTATATATGTATATATTTATAAATACATTTTTATGTACTGGGTCTTTTTTACTCAAAAGATAAATGTATACTTATTTGTTTGCAGTTAGAGAAAAAGATTATGAGCAATTACTATGAAGAAGAGTTGGCTTAGGTAATATGGAATCAAAGAAGTTTCATAATCTGCCATCTGTAAACTGGAGACTCAGGAAAGCTTGTGGTGTAATTCAGTCTGAGTTCAAATGCTTGTGAACTGGGGACCTGCTATTGTAACTTCCAGTCTGAGGGCTGAAAAGGGAGAATTGTTTTGTTTTAAGTCATGTAGTGAGACAGGGAGCAGAAAGGAGTGAATTCTTCCTCCTCCTTTTGTTCTATTCAGGCCTTTAGCAGACTGGATGATATTCCCCCACAGTGGGGAAGGCAGAGGTACTTTCCTGGGTCTAGAGATTCAAAAGCTAATCTCATCCGGAAACAGACACAAACAGAAATAATATTTAATCTGGGCACACCATGACTAGTTAAGTTGACACAAAATTAATCATTAAAGAGCAGTTTTAATTTCTCAAAGTAATCTAATATTAAAGGAGTAATGATAAAGAAATAAACTTACCTTCCTGAGCTACACTTCAGCCATATTCTCCCCCTTCCTTCTTCTTATAAATGAAGAGCACACATATTCTTATTTATAAGCAGACTCTGACTCTTATTATGTTAACTATTGTCAATGTACATTTCTCCAGCCCATTGACCTCATATCATTTGAAGCAGAATCTCTAATACTTCAAGTTTCATGTGCTTGTGAATTGTTTGGAAATGTATTAAAATGAATTGGATTCTGATTCAGTAGGTCAAGATGGTGTTGTTGTTTTAAGTTCCTAAGTCAGGTCTGACTCTTTGCAACCTAATGAACTACAGCATGCCAGGCTTCTCTGTCTTTCACCATCATCTTGAGTTACTCAAACTCATTTCCATTGAGTCAGTGATGTCATCCAACCATCTCATCCTCTGTTGTCCCCTTCAGCCTTTTCCATCATCAGGGTATTTTCCAGTGAGTCAGCTCTTCACATCAGGTGGCCAAAGGATTGGAACTTCAGCTTCAGCATCAATCCTTCCAATGAATATTCAAGGTTGATTTTCTTTAGAATTGACTGGTTTGATCTCCTTGAAGTCCAAGGGACTCTCAAGAGTCTCCTCTAACACCACAGTTCAAAGGTATCAATTCTTGGGCACTCAGCCTTCTTTATGGTTCAGCTTTCACATCCATACATGACTACTGGAAAAATCATGACTTTGACTATATGGATCTTTGTCAGCAAAATAATGTCTCTGCTGTTTAATTACATTAAATAAATGTCTCTGCCTGGTCCATCAGAGAGTATGTAATTTCAAAGCAGCTAGAGTAAGCTTAATGACATCAATATTAACATTTATGTAAGGAATTAAATCACTGAGCAGTAATGCGAGTATCCATAAAGATAGGTTTGATGCAATAAATCTAGGCAAGGTGAAGTTATAGCTAGAATAACTACATAGTAGATATTCAATTATGATTATAGTTATCAGCCTAATCTGTATGAACAAATAATAGCATAACACTTGGTTTATTAAAATTATAGTTGATAATTGGCCAGATCCTGAGCTAGTAAGTGCTTAAGTATGTGTAATTAAACCATCATCTTTATTATTAAATTTGTGTCCAGAAATAAGACTGTCTTTTGATGATATTACTCACTTCTCTAGATGGTTGTCTTCCTAGATGTTCCTAGGACCATTCTCTTTGGGTTCTGTTCAAGGTTAACCAAATCTTGAAATACACACATTGAATTATAATGAACCCGGGTTTAGTTTGAGGGCTTTAGGCTTTCTTCTTAGTGATGTTCTAGTTAGTGACCTTCAAACAAGAATGAGGTGATGAAAGAAGACAGCAATTTGTATATATGAGAGGAAATAATGAAAGTATAATAATTTCTCACTTTCTTCCAAGGAAAATTGATCTCAATAATTAGATGAAATTTGGTTTGTTAAGTCCAATTAAAGTCTTCATCTTTAACATAATTAGTTAGTGTATTTGTACGCCAATGTTCACTGCAGCAGTGTTTATAATAGCCTGGACATGGAAACAACCTAGATGTCCATCAGCAGATGAATGGATAAGAAAGCTGTGGTACAGATACACAATGGAGTATTACTCAGCTATTAAAAAGAATACATTTGAATCAGTTCTAATGAGGTGGATGACGCTGGAGCCGATTATACAGAGTGAAGTAACCCAGAAAGAAAAACACCAATACAGTATACTTACACATATATATGGAATTTAGAATGATGGTAATGATAAACCTGTACACAAGACAGCAAAAGAGACACAGATGTATAGAACGGACTTTTGGACTCTGTGGGAGAGGGAGAGGGTGGGATGAGTTGGCAGAGTGGCAGTGTAGCATGTATGATATCATAAGTGAAACGAATCGCCAGTCCAGGTTTGATGCAGGATGCAGGATGCTTGGGACTGATGCACGGGGATAATCCAGACAGAAGGTGTGGAGTGGGAGGAGGGAGGTGGGGGTCGGGATTGGGAGTTCATGTACACTCGTGGCTGATTCATGTCAATGTATAGCAAAACGAATACGTATTGTAAAGCAAAACAAACTAAAAAATAAAAAATTAATTAAAAAAAAACTATTGTAAATGAATGCTAGGACACCCAAGCTTCAAACTAAACATCAGATATTTCTGATAAACTTTGTCTAAATAAGTAAATATGATCACTCATTACATGGCATCTATTTGATGTTAAGGTATGTGGGGTAGATTCAGAAATGAAGCAAAGTAAAAAATTTCATAGGTTCTATGATGTTTTTTCAGCTACATTTTTTAAAAAATGCTGCTATCTGGATAAGCATCTTGTACAAGATTATATCTGAGATAAGAACTCTACCATGATCACCTCAAAATTAGTCATATTCTAGACATTTAAATGTGAATGATACTTTCAGGTCATGTTCCTTTCCAGCGAGAGATTCGGTATGGTTAGCAGACAAATTGCAAGGAATCTGAGTTTACTGTATAACTAGTCTTCCATGTACCTTTCAAGTCTAATATTTCCTTGTACTAATAATAATTACTTGCATACTACTTTCCTCAAAACAGAGAGAAGGAGTAATTCATCACTAGACGCAACTTTATATAAACCTGTAATCCTTCTTAATTTGTGAAATGACCATAATCAATTATCTCTGCTGTTGATATATCCCCAGTGATCCTTTGTTTTAGATTCATAAGACAAGAGCAAGAGGGGAGTGTTTGTTTATGAGACTCTTAATGCTCAGCTGCTTCATGAAAACTGTAGTACTCTTCCTCTCACTCATTCCTCAAATAATAAGAAAAATATGCCACATATGTTTCTCCTGAAAAATTGTGAGAAGTTGAAAATATCTTAACACCCACTGCTTTCTGATGAAGATTGGTAGTATGGAATATTTAAATGGAAGGCAGAGATACCACCAACAACAATAAGCTTTTCTCATCAGGATAAAAAATTTGAGGATTGAACACTTTTCTAGGGTCACATATTGGCTTTCAATATAGAAAATAAATCTCTCTGCTTAAAACTGAATGTAAAATGGGGAGGATGCTTGTGAAGGTTCAGGATTGGGTGTAAAAATGGATTATTAAATCAGTGGAAAATGAAGAAAGACTGCCATCTGGAAATTCAGCCAGGATGATGAAACTGAAAAATGATGAATACAACTTGCAATTTATGAATACAATTTATAAATACAATAACCTAGAGGATATTTCATATACCTCCAAATAATATATCTTAATATTAGGAGTAGATTTTCCAAAAGTGGTGATTATACAAACATCCATTAGCTCTGGGATTAATCTCTGGCCAATCCTCACCCCCAGCACACATCCGACTCCCTTAAAGTTGTCCTTTTTTGGGTGATTATGTAACTGGAGAGAAAAACTATAATGACCCACTCCTCCAATGAGACTGAACTCAGAGTTTGCTTTCCTACCACAAGTAAGTTTTATACTTTCTGAATTACACAGGTTCTTGATATAGTGGAGTCCCTGAAGACTGGATCAAAGTTTCTTCATGCATGATTAGAAAGTTCACTCATCCAGACCATGTGAAGACTAATCTCACTCCTAATAGAACATTTTACTAGATTCTAAAAAAGGTATTCTCACCCCTAAACAACTTCAAAAACCTTGAGGAATCTCCCCCAGCAACAAAAGTGAAGAGTGAAAGTATTTGTCACTCAGTTGTGTCTAACTTTTTGTGTCCCCAAGTACTGTAGCCCACCAGGCTCCTCTGTCCAAAGATTTCTCCAGGCAAGAATACTGGAGTGGGTAGCCATTTCCTTTCCCAGAGGATTCTCTTGACTCAGGAATTGAACCCAGGTCTCCTGCATTGCAGGCAGATTCATTACCATCTGAACCATCAGGGAAAGATCTTTCCCAGCAGCAAAGCTAGAATAAAATTTGGGGAATCCTATGTGTAACAGTGCATTAATACAAGACCTCAGCACTCACACTTATTTTGGATGGGATCAAAAAATGAGACAAATTCATGGCTCATGAATCCCATGTTGCAGGATACATTTGAGACTTCAGTTCAGATTCTATAATAGAATTTGCACTGAAATTATATACATTATATATTTCTTTTTCAAAAATAGCTAACTTTGTTCATTCCTGTGGATGCCAGATTTCAAGAAAAGGCCCAGTGAACTTTAACTCCTGGTATTCACATACTATACAGCCCTCTCTGAGCTGTATAATCAACACAATATGGAAATGACAGCATAAGGTGTTCAAGGCTAGGTTATAATAGACATCGTGATTCCACCTTCTTTTTCCTTTAAAATCTCATACCAGATGCCTACTGCCTTGTGAGGACACTCAAGTAGCTGGAGAGGTTCATATGGTCAGGAACTTTGGCTTCTGCCAAGAGCCAGGACCAGCTGATTAGATGTGAGTGAGGAACCATCCTAGAAATAGATCCTCCAATCAGAGTTTAGCTTTTTGATGACTGAATGGCAGTTTGAATCAAATTCTTAACTACAACTTCATGAAAGGTCCTGAACCAGGACAATCCATCTCCTATGCACAGGGTTTTCTGACCCACAGAATCTATGTGAGATCAAATAATTGTGAGATAAAGTAATTGGATTGTGTTAAGCCATCATGCTCTGAAGTGATTTATTATGCAACAAGAGATTACTAAGAGACCTCTTTCCTTATGTTTCTTTTTTTTTTTATATTTTTTACTTTACTTTTTTCTTTGAATCCTAATTTTCCAGAATAAAATATGTTCTCATTGTTATTGGTCTGGGTCATGACACCCATATCACATAATCCTTACATTTAAATGTGACATACTTAGTGAAATATCCATATTTCAGTCTCCATTAGGAAATTTTTCTTTTGCGGTTACAGTAGGGTTTCAACAGAAAAAAAAAAAAAAAGCTGAATATTGACTCCTGAGATTAATAGATGTTAGTCAAACAAATTATTTTTTTGGTTCAGTTAGGTGCTATCCTTTCTTTTAATTCTCTGTTTGAGGCTATGACTCAATAATTTGCTTTTCTGCTTATAGTATCAAAACTGTTTGTTTTAAAATAACAGCTATAAAGTATCCAGTGCATAATTTTACAAATACCTATTGACTTTTTTCTTTGACTTTACATTAAGCACTGACATTTCAATTTTGACAGTTTATTTACCACATAATTAGAATGAGTAAATTTCTCATTAGGACAAAGTGAAAAGAAAAATATTGCCAGAAATTTCTCATGGAAAAAGGAATGTCACATAAGATAAACATGTATATAACATAGAATATAGTACACTAAATATTGTTCACATCTGATATGAAATGTTGAGATCTTTTTAAAAATGTTTTCATGCTGTTCATTCAAACTCAGTGTTAAATTATTCTCAATCTGTGGTCCATTTCTTCCTTAACTCTCACCTCTGTTCTAAATTCCAGATTGACATCATGATATTAATTTTCTTAATAAATATTTTCATAAGCTTAGTTTTATTGCATATCTATTTTTTCAGTTCATGCTTGGCATTGTTTTCTTAATATTATTACTATTTTATTGTTAATTGTAGTGCTCTGTCTTCCTCAGTTTCTTGGCTGCTCACACTTTATAAGAAAGGAATTATCTCTACACTTGGTTGCATTTCCATTTATCTTCCTATAGTGGAACAGAATTTCAACAAATTAAATCAAAAATTAAATCATAAAATTGTTTTTTCACTTTTAAGTGTTTCCTAAATTTTAATTACTTGTTTATATCTTCCTTTTCTATTGAAAAATCATTTGTAAACTTTTTTTAATAGACTCTAAATAAATAATTAAGGGTGATTTTTTGAAGGGATTGTTATGACACAAATTAGTATATTTTATTAATGCCAATGTTCTCTATTGTTTTATATATCTTTCTATATTTATTCCAAAACTTCTATGGATGCAAATATTATATTTTGCTTCCTTAAAATATACGTTTTAATATGTTATCTGATTATATTATTTTGTCACAATGTGTGTAGGGGTGTGTTTGTTTAAAATGTTTGACATTTACCTCATTTGCTGAGTGGTCATATGTTTTGCCAAGGAAAATTTTGTGGGAAAAGAAGCTTGAGAATTTAGATTTTTTTTTTTTTCTATATTTTGCATCTGGCAAACATATCCATTTTGTTGGATTTAAAGAAATGATACTGGAGAAAGAAAATTATCAAATCTACTTTAAATACCAAAATAATTAAAAGGCAATAAAGTCCTGGAAGGTAGCTGTTATGTACTTTCCTATAAGTACCTTTTTTAGTAACATTGAAAGCTTAAAAATAAAGAAAATCAAGCTCAGTTGTATCTAAATAATTTAAATGCAAGAACTTTTGCTTAAAATGAAAAAAACTGAATTTAATTTGCATTTATGAATAATTAATAAGGATGTCAGAATCATCAACAATAGTTAAAAGCATTCCATGGTTCCTGAATAATAATCACTGATAAGATGTTACTGTACTATAAATTTAAAATTAAAATAAATTGTTAGTCTCTCAGTTGCATCAGACTCTGTGATCCCATGGACTGTAGCCCACCAGGCTCCTCTGCACATGGGAATTCCCAGGCAAGAATACTGGAGTGGGTTGTCATTTTTGTCATTTCCTTCTTCAGAGTATCTTCCCAACCCAAGGATCAAACCAAGGTCTCCTGCATTGCAGGCATATTCTTTACAGATAAGACTGGGGCTTCCCAGTGGTAAAGAATCTGCCTGCCTGTGCCTCCTGCAGGTCCAATCTCTGTATTCAGAAGCTCTGGAGGAGGAATTGGCACCCCACTCCAGTACTCTTGTCTGGGAAATCCCATGGACAGGAGAGCCTGGTGGGCTACAGTCCATAGGGTCACAAAGAGTCAGTCAGGACTGAGTGTGCAGAGGCAGATGAGATTAATGGGACTGAGATGAGATTCTCCTGGATTTTCCAGGTGAGTACATTATAATCACAAGGCTCCTTATAAAAGGGAAGCAGAAATGTTGGAGTCAGAAAAGTAAATGTGACTAGGGAAGCCAAGAGAGTTTTGAAGGTGCAATAATGCTGGCTTTAAGAAGGAAGCAGAGTGACTGAAGGGAATCAAGGTAGCTCTAGAAGCTAGGAAATAATCTAGGAAAGAAGGTGCAATACTTACTGCTGGTTTTGAGAAGAAAGAAGAGTGATTAAGGAATCAAAGTAGCCTGTTCAGTTCAGTTCAATCGCCCAGTCGTGTCCGACTCTTTGCGACGCCAAGAATCGCAGCACGCCAGGCCTCCCTGTCCATCACCAACTCCCGGAGTTCACTCAGACTCACGTCCATTGAGTCCGTGATGCCATCCAGCCATCTCATCCTCGGTCATCCCCTTCTCCTCCTGCCCCCAATCCCTCCCAGCATCAAGGTCTTTTCAAATGAGTCAATTCTTCACATGAGGTGCCCAAAGTACTGGAGCTACAGTTTTAGCATCATTCCTTCCAAAGAAATCCCAGGGTTGATCTCCTTCAGAATGGACTGGTTGGATCTCCTTGCAGCCCAAGGGACTCTCAAGAGTCTTCTCCAACACCACAGTTCAAAAGCATCAATTCTTCGGTGCTCAGCCTACCTCACAGTCCAACTCTCACATCCATACATGACCATTGGAAAAACCATAGCCTTGACTAGACAGACCTTAGTCGGCAAAGTAATGTCTCTGCTTTTGAATATAGAAGCTAAGAAAAATGGAAATGATAATCCATTCTTTATCCTATTCGTGTCCACTGATTCGATGGACATGAGTTTTTGAGCAAACTAAGGGAGTTGGTGATGGAAAGCGGACAATCCATTATCTTGCCCCCTAGAGACTAGAAGGAACCAGATCTTCTGACAACATGCTTTAATCCCCATGTTACTGATTTTGTACTTCTGACAGCCAAAATCGTAAGATAATACCTTTGTGTTGCTTTAAACTATTAAATGTATGATGATTTGTTATAGCAGCAATGTTTTATATATATATATATATATATATATATTATATATATTATATGTTATATGTATAATATAACATATATAATGTTATATATTCTTGAAGCTTGTTTTTTCTTGTTTATTTTAGACAGTTACTTTTTTTCTTATCACTATCTTATCCTTTTATCATTTGATTAAAAATATATATTCAGTTCAGTTCAGTTGCTCAGTCATGTCCAACTCTTGCGACCCAATGAATCGCAGCATGCCAGGCCTCCTTGTCCATCACCAACTCCCCAAGTTTACTCAAACTTATGTTATCAACTATTACTTTGTGCAAGTTCAGTTCAGTTCAGTCGCGCAGTCGTGTCCGACTCTTTGCAACCCCATGAATCGCAGTACGCCAGGCCTCCCTGTCCATCACCAACTCCCGGAGTTCACTCAGACTCACATCCATTGAGTCTGTGATGCCATCCAGCCATCTCATCCTCGGTCGTCCCCTTCTCCTCCTGCCCCCAATCCCTCCCAGCATCAGGGTCTTTTCCAATGAGTCAACTCTTCGCATAAGGTGGCCAAAGTACTGGAGCTTCAGTTTTAGCATCATTCCTTCCAAAGAAATCCCAGGGTTGATCTCCTTCAGAATGGACTGGTTGGATCTCCTTGCAGTCCAAGGGACTCTCAAGAGTCNGAGTCAACTCTTCGCATAAGGTGCCCAAAGTACTGGAGCTTCAGTTTTAGCATCATTCCTTCCAAAGAAATCCCAGGGTTGATCTCCTTCAGAATGGACTGGTTGGATCTCCTTGCAGTCCAAGGGACTCTCAAGAGTCTTCTCCAACACCACAGTTCAAAAGCATCAATTCTTCGGCACTCAGCCTTCTTCACAGTCCAACTCTCACATCCATACATGACCACAGGAAAAACCATAGCCTTGACTAGACGGACCTTAGTCGGCAAAGTAATGTCTCTGCTTTTGAATATACTATCTAGGTTGGTCATAACTTTTCTTCCAAGGAGTAAGCGCCTTTTAATTTCATGGCTGTAGTCATCATCTGCAGTGATTTTGGAGCCCCCAAAAAAAAGTCTGACACTGTTTCTACTGTTTCCCCATCTATTTCCCATGAAGTGATGGGGCCAGATGCCATGATCTTCGTTTTCTGAATGTTGAGCTTTAAGCCAACTTTTCCACTCTCCTCTTTCACTTTCATCAAGAGGCTTTTTAGCTCCTCCTCACTTTCTGCCATAAGGGTGGTGTCATCTGCATATCTGAGATTATTGATATTTCTCCCAGCAATCTTGATTCCAGCTTGTGTTTCTTCCAGTCCAGCATTTCTCATGATGTACTCTGCATGTAAGTTAAATAAGCAGGGTGACAATATACAGCCTTGACGTACTCCTTTTCCTATTTGGAACCAGTCTGTTGCTCCATGTCCAAAGAATAGTGCTAATATTGTCTGCACTTCATCACAGTATTATCTTTTCAATAATGAGATCTTACATGTGAATGTGAATTTCCTCTTTTTTCTTTCTCTTATTATAACCAGCAAAAGTTTCTAACAATAGTTACTATCTTTTAATCATCTATTAATTAGAAAGAAGCATGCATATGTACATGTACTGATACATACTGATGGTTTCAACCAGAATCACCTCATAGTTAGCAATATTTATCTGTGAAAATTGAGTATGATGATATTTTCTTGGCTCAAATATAATTTCCGATCTCCTTTCTCTGTTTCCCATGCTCTCCTCTACGGGATCTTCCTGACCCAGGGATCAAACTCTCAACTGTACATCTCCTGCATTAGTAGACAAGTTCTTTACCTTGACCACCACGTGGGAAGCCACAGTATTAAAGATAAATTTCTTCCAGTGACTGATAAGTGTTTCTATATTAACTTAAAATAATAATGTTTGGCAGTCATTGTACTTTCATAAGCTAAAGTCTTCAATAATTTCATGGTTTGCTTTTATATTTTGTTTGTTTGCTTTTTTTAAGTTCTAGCTAGGGAAGGCTTTTTTCCTTCAGTTTTAGGTAATGGTTGAAACAGCTGGCTAGCCATATTTTAGTGAGTCACTTGGTTCTCATGATTTGTCCTAAACATAGTAGAATTGTCTAAAAAAATTGAGAAAGAAAAGCTAAACTCAAATTTATGGTGTAATGAAGCTGTGATGCTGTGAATATCATTCTTTAGAAATCTTGGAAGGCTGCTTAAGAAGTCAATTCCAATTGGGAAATACATCAACATTAGGATGAATATGCCACTTATTTTTGGTTTCACAGAATTACTAAGAGGAAGTTTTAGCTTATTTTTCTAGTTGTGGCAAAAATATACCACATATCTATACATATAAACTGCATAGTCATAAACAGTCACATAATTTTACAATGGTAGAAAGCAGATACTAGTAAAAAAGAGATTTTAAAGGTTATTTTAGATAACTTTACCATACACTATCAAGGTATAATATAAAGCTATAATAATGAATAAAATGTATTGACATCAAAATCAGATTTATCTTTGTATCTGAATCTTTAGCATGCCTTTCTATAATTTGTTTGTGTAGAAGTTATTCTTAGCATTCACGTACAACTCAATCTTAAATAACTGAGCAATTATATATGATCTCTTAAATATTAACTCAAATAATGTGGGTAGGTTTCATAAATGCACAACCCCAAATCATCATGATAACTGATAATTTCAAGACCTTTTACCTGCTAAGGTGGTTTTAGGCTGAAATGATAGGATATTTCACTCAAAATTTCTGAAAAGTAAACCTTATTCATGTGTTATTTATCCACTTACTTAACAATACTAAGAAATCAAGGGGCAATGGATTCCAAGGATATCAGTCAATAATGCTGGGATTTTTTTCAGCTTCTCTGTTATTTTTGTCCTTTCCTTTAGATGATGAGCATGGCTTTTAATCTTTAGTACTCCAAAACTATGTCCACTAGGAGTAAGGCCAAGACTGGTAACTCTTTTTTTCATCTTTCAGTCTATCAGAATTTTCAAAAGCTTCCAGCCTATTTCACCTTGTTTTTAGTCAGCTGGAAGTAAGTCTCCTGTCTGACTCCTAGCTACAAGAGAGAAGAATTTGGCCAGTAACTTGCATTTTCAACCTGCAGAGGGATGGGCTAGACACTGGTGCTAGGAAGATTCAGGTGGGAAATGTTGATGCTTAGGTAACCAAGGAAGTCTCCTGTATGTTTGACTATGGAGGCCCCAAGAGAAAGACAAATCAGCTCAAGGTTTCAGATGCACACTTACAGAGGCTTATTTGAGGATTTGGCTGGTACTAGTATTTGAGATTTGATTTTAGAGAGTGAATATATTTATAAATACATTCATATATATTTATAACTATATTATATAGATGAAATCAATTAACACATATAAAAAAAACATAAAAGAATAATTCTGCAAAAAAATCTAAGAAAATAGTATTGGCAATTTCATGACAATTTCTCAATACTTTCAATAGGAAAGTGTTAGAAAAGAATATACTTTAAAATGTAGGTTTTTGTGAATCCCCTCAGTTTTAGCTATGCTATGTGTTTAGCTCTTTGATGTCAAACAAAAATGTCATTCTTTTGAGTTCTAATCTCTTCACATGTGATGAAGTTAATGATACTGTTATTAGAAGATTAAAATGAAATAAGATAAGTGAACACATAGCACAGTTACTTTCCCTTAGAAAATCTTCTGGATATTTTGTTACTACATCCTTCAGCCAGCCAGCAACTTCACTCTGTATAATCGGCTCCAGCGTCATCCACCTCATTAGAACTGATTCAAATGTATTCTTTTTAATAGCTGAGTAATACTCCATTGTGTATATGTACCACAGCTTTCTTATCCATTCATCTGCTGATGGACATCTAGGTTGCTTTCATGTCCTGACTATTATAAACAGTGCTGCGATGAACATTGGGGTACACGTGTCTCTTTCAATTCTGGTTTCCTTGGTGTGTATGCCCAGCACTGGGATCGCTGGATCATAAGGCATTTCTATTTGCAATTTTTTAAGGAATCTCTACACTGTTCTCCATAGTAGCTGTACTAATTTGCATTCCCACCAACAGCCAGCTTAATTCTTAAAAATTCTTTATTAACAAGAACTCAGAAATCTGTACCTCATAATAATCTAGTTGATGACTTAAAGTTTAGTTTGTTATATGAAAAAGTGCTTGTTTAATATAAAGGTAAAATTTGAGGAAAAATATTTGAAGTATAAAATTCTCTGTCATGTAAATTAACTGAATTAGTCATTTCCTGAAAGACATTATTTTTCCTCAAAGCACATTTGTCAATATATAGTAAACAATATTCAGAAAATCTTACTTTTTTGGTGAAAAAGGGCAAACAATGAAAAAAAATATAGTTGCACCTTGGAAGGTTTATACGAACATACTAAGGCTATTGACCTACTTACTTTTTTTTTTTTTTTTCAACTCAAGTTTGAGTTTTCTTTGGGGTATATAGTCATACTTAGTGTGTTTATTGGTTTAAATATTGGAAACCATTTAAAGTTTCAAGTGGTTAATTAGCATGAAGTTATTAACCAGAAAAAATGACATTTATGGCAAACTATAAACACAGGAAACAAGCACAAAGGAAAGCAAACAAAAGAATGCTGAATTGTTCTTGTATGGAATTATAAAAAACTGGGCAGTACCACAAAGTGGGCGTGACTCTTGTGTACTTTACGCTTGTCAATGCTATTACTCTTTATTCACTTTGAATAATGATGAATACTTGCCATCAGTTTTCCCTAACCCTCAGGATGTGATGTATGTAATGTAGGTGACATATGGGCTAAGGTCAAATTCTATTTCATAGATCAAGAAAGTGTGCCTTTTAATTTATTCAAAATAAATAATATTTGTTTTTCTCCAACTCTCTTGTTCTAGTATGTAGAATATATATTTATAACTATCTGCCTACCTAGCTACATATGTATATATACATACATGCTGTGCTGCTGCTAAGTCACTTCAGTTGTGTCTGACTCTGTGCGACCCCACAGACAGCAGCCCACAAGGCTCCCCCATCCCTAGGATTCTCCAGGCAAGAACACTGGAGAGGGTTGCCATTTCCTTCTCCAATGCATGAAAGTGAAAAGCGAAAGTGAAGTCGTTCAGTTATATCCGACCCTCAGCAACCCCATGGACTGTAGCCTACCAGGCTCCTCCATCCATGGGATTTTCNGATCTTCCCAGGGCAGTCTCACAGTCTTCAATTTACGGTTGTGTTTCTCCCATGGATTTTGACAGTCTCCAACTTCTATCATAATTTTTATATTTGCTCTTGTTGATTGAAAGAAATGAAACCAAGTGAAAAGGAATCCAAATAAACCTATTTTGGGTCACTCCAATGACCACTTTATACCGCAATTTTGTGAATGCTTTTCCAGGCATATATATATATATATATATATATATATATATATGCATAGGTGGAAAGATGGATAAACATATATTCCCACAGTAATAAAAATATTTATTTTATTCCATAGTATTTAATCTCTAAAGTAAAATTTTAAGCAAAGTGTAAAATACTTAATTATATTAGTCATCTACATAAGACCTGAACTGAAATATGAAATATTTATAGTCTTCATTTATCCCTTTTAATGAATATTCATGTTTCATTGCATACCTATGTTTGGTTAGGGGATAATATATAGTATATACATCAAATTAGATTTTTGAAATCCCAAATTTCTTAATTTGAAACACATTTGGCCTCATGAGTTCCTAATTGTGTACTGTGGATTAGAACCACTTAACATTCATAATACTTATTTTATTTTCAAATATAATTATTACTTTTGAATTTCTTGTGATTGATTATCTCATCTGTAGAGGTCAGGGTAATAGGTTAATATCTTATTTTGAAAATAAATTGCCCACATCTTACAAATACAGTGAGTGCAAGTATTAATCTTTCTTTGTAAATAGGAGGCTGAGAAATTAAAAGATAAAATACCTCGTCTGATATTGTATTACTTGGTCACTCGAATCAGCTCAGTACCTTCCCCAGTGATCATATTATTGCTTTCTTGCCTCTCATTGCTCATCCCTGTAGTATTCTGTTTAGACACAAATTCTTAATCTAAGAAATTAAATCATGCTGAGAGATTTCTGACAATGGCTTTTGAAAACACAAATTTCTTTTTAGAAGCTTTTAGTTGTGTATAATATAGCAACATGACAAGTCTCACTGCCCATATTTTAAAAATGTGACTCCTTTCTTAGCACTTACCACCATGAGCCCCAAATCCTATTTCTACACCTAGTACAAATCTATATTTCAGGATGCTACAATTTCTATTTAAAATAATAATTTGGGAATTAATATCAATTACTAATGAGTAGTCCTGTCTTTTTATATTTGTGTTAGTTTATTCAGTAATATTTCTAAACAGAAATGTATTGAACAAATGAAGAACAATTAAGTTAAAAAAAGTGGTGAATCCATTGCAATTAGTGGTAAAAATAATTCATGGGGAAGATGATTATCACATTATTCATACAAATTTAAGAATCAAAGGAATTTTCTTGCTTACAATATCACCTACACATTTAACTATGTTTCTTTTAAGTAATAAAAAAGGTACCATATTTAAGTGACCTGTCAAATATGCATGTTTCATATACATTGATATGTCATAATTGATTAAAACTTTTTAACCTGAAAGCAAATTACATAAATACTTCTACACTTATGTTTATTGGGATGTTCTGCATTAATAAATTTTTGGATTGCAGTTTATTCTTCTCTATGTTACCAACATAACTAAATAGTGTTATTTTTAAATTTCAAATATAACTAACTACAGTTATGCTAAATAATTTTAAATGGGTCTTTAAAAGCACATTTAAATAAGTTTTCACCATTACACTAAAAGATATTCAAACTTACAGAAGCCCACAGAGCAAACTAAGACTTAAATGGAAACAGGACTCACAGGGTTTCCCTGGTGGTTCAGATGGTAAAGAATCTGCCAGCCATGCAGGAGACCAGGGCTATATCCTTGGATTGGGAAGATCCCCTGGAGAAGGGAATGGCTAACTACTCTAGTATTCTCGCCTGGAGAATCCCACGGACAGAGGAGCCTGGAGGGCTACAGTCCATGGGGACCCAAGCAGTCGGACATGACTGAGTGACTAACATTGAATTAATTAAGAACCTAGAACCTTCTGGAGCCCACAGAGCAAATTCTGAGCTAAATGTAACTAGAACTCACCAGGAGGATCCAGATTCACAGAAGTTCCAAGATCCGCTATTCATCCTTTTCCATCAAGCCTGGTGCTTGCAACTGGTCCCCGCAGTTACACTGGACTGTCCTGCTGGTCCTCATAGCCTGGCTGTTCTGACCCCTTCTGAAGCATGGAGCCTGCTGGCTATCCACTGTTTTGTGTCATTGCCTCTCAGTGTAGTGGGAAACGGAAAGTGAAAGTTGACAGTCGTGTGTGATTTTGTGACCCCGTGAACTGTAAAGCCTGCCCGGCTCCTCTGTCCAAGGGATTCTCCAGGCAAGAATACTGGAGTGGGTTGCCATTTCCTTCTGCAGGGGGTCTTCCAGACCTGGGGATCAAACCCAGGCCTCCTGCATTGCAGGCAGATTCTTTACAGAATGAGCCACTTAGAAATGAGTGTAGTGGGAGCAGGAGCCAAATCCTCTTCCTCATCTTGGACCATGAGCTGGCTCACTGGCATCACTGAAGTGTCAACCCTTTGGCAGCAGATGTTAGAGAATCTGCATTTGATAAGGTTTCTCAATTATCTATAGTTACATAACAAACCACTCCAAAACATAGATGCTATAAAAAGCAAACATTTATGATCTCACATCATTTCTGAGGGTCAGAAAGCAGCCTCTGGGTGGCTTCACTCAATTCTTCCTAAGACTGCAGTAGGATTTGGCCAAGACTTGCCTGGGCATGAAGGTCCCACTCACAGCCTGGCCAGGTAATACTGCCATGGCCAGAGGTGTCAGATCTTCATCATGGAGCCCCTTCACCCTATGGGACACCTCGAGTGTCCTAACAACATGGCAGCTGGGGACCCACAGCAAATGTCCAAGAGTCCCAGTGCTCCAGAGTCATCTGTGTCATTATACAGGTTGGCCTCACTAGGCCTGGGAGGGACCACCTGGGCCATGAATACCACTGGGCAGGCTCACTGGTGTCAATGTGAGGCACTGAACATGCCCGTTACAACTGAGGAACCAACAGTTTCTCCACAAGCTCACCCTTCCAATGTATGGAGACTAGGAGGGTTTCTGAGATGTGTTGGGGTTGGGGGCATGGAACCTCCTTTAGGGCAATGGGCTACTTGCACCAACCAGTCCTGGAAAGGCCTCGCCCATCCCTAGCAGCAGATGCCCATATCATGACCCACAAGCTGCTGACATGCAGGGCTATCTGAACAGCATGGTGATTGGTGAGCACCACTGTCCTCCCAAGGAATTGAGGGAACCTGTCTCCAATGGGCATCTCATCCCTTCACATTCCTTCAGCCCTATTTCTATTTTCATTTTTATTGCTTTGGTGGGTGTGAAATGGATTTCCTAATTTTCATATGAATTTTCAAGGTTACTAATAAGACTTACTAGACATTTAGATTTCCTTCCTGTGAAATGCCTATTTTCCTACTGCACTCTTTCTTTCTTGACCATTGTCATCCTTTATATATTTTGGGTATCAATCATTTGCAGTTACATATGTTACAAATTAAAAAAAAAAAGCTGATTAAAACTATCAAATGCTGGGGAAGATGCGACTGGTAATTAACTCCTCCACCATGAGCGTTCAAAGCCTGAAATATGATTACTTGGTCTCAGTCAATAGCCAGATTTTTCTCTGTGAAAATTTAATATCGGAATGAGGTGCGACTCCTACTGCATAGCCAAGAACAGTCCCTTGGAGGATATTGCTTTATTGTATACAAAGATTTAAAACACCCTCTAAATTATGAAGATTTAAGGCAAATAGGCAGTCCTTGCCAGTGAAGATTTGTGTGTAGGTATAGGTATGTAAGATGTGTGTTTGTTATTTAACATTTGCCTTTCCCTCTTGTGCTGAGATGGTCCCATGGAAGAGGAGCAAATCAGGCTCCATGGGGAAGACTTATTCCAGCACCTCAGGAGACTGGGATTGAGTTCTTCTCCAGCATGGCCCACCTGGACTGAGCTAAACCTCAGTGCGGGGTGGGGGGGATCTCAGTATGTGGGTGTGATCAAAAAGAGAGGTGTCCTTAGAGTTCAGGTGGATGTTGCTGGCATGATGGGAAGAAAATAGTTGAATAGAAGTATTGTAGAAACTATGAACAAATTTCCTGCCATAAGAATGTGCCAGACCACCTGTAAATCCATGTGGCAGAGACATAAGCCAAGGCATTAATGGGTTGGTCATGGCTCTGGGTTTTCTCTCTCTTCCCTGACTTCTTGAAGGTGGACCAATCTTCTTTGATCTAAATTCCTAGTGTTCTTGCCCAAGTAGAGTGATAAGGAAAACTTTTTAAAGTAAAGGGATTTCCTGTCACTGAGGGCAGGTAAGTGCTCAAGCAAGAAAATGAATAAATGAAAGTGAGGTAATTGTATTTATATTCCAAGCTAGTAACATGGATCATTCCAGATACACTGTTGACAAGGATTTTTCTACCAACTGGGTCATTTCCTTTATAGTCTTTCTCTAAATTTCTTAAATGTATTCCCACATCACCTGCAGTTAAGCTCAATGTTTTTAGGGATATAAGAACAAAGAACACAGCCTGTCTCTGAGGAAAATGGATCCAGAGAGCAATAATGAGAGCTTTGAGAATGAGAAATCTGAAGAAAAAAAAAAAAAAAGAGGAAACATTGTGGTGTCGTAGATTCAGATATTTCAGCACGAAATCAATGTTTAGTGACTAAACAATTTTCAGAGTTAAATTATATTTTCTATCCTTAAGGATTATCCATAATAGTTATGATTTTAAATATATACATGTAAACATCATTGAGAAAATTCTGACATTGGTTACACCTGTCCTTTTTTCTACTAAAATTATTTTCCCATTGAATTATTAATGTATTTCTTATGCATTTCCATCATCTTTGTCACAGTTACTCCCCACTGTTTCAGCAAAAAAAGAAACTTCATGTTTAAAAATTGACATTTCTTGATAAGAGATAAAAGTATCTGTTTAAAAAGAATTCTGTAAGTTTTTTCTTAGGCTGCTTCAATTTATAAAATGCACTAAATTTTAAATAACCTCAAGTTACCTGGAATATAAAACATCATTAAAGAGCATACTTAAATAATTGTTTATTAATGCTAATAATACATTTGCTTTTTTGTTGTTGTTTGTTTGTTTACTTTTTTAACACAAAATGATGTGAAAGGATCCTGTATATTAAGTGTTAAAAGAACACACAGTGTTTCCCTGGAGACTGGTTTTGAGACTTCACAGTGTTTTCATTTTCCAAGTGTAGAAGATGTTACAAGTGATTCCCCAAATAAATGATCTAGCGAAGTTGTTATCAGGAATCCTTCCAAGTCGATCCCTTACAAATGTCCTCCTGTAGCTGCACCAATAGAACAAGACTGAGTTTGGTTCAGAAGCGAAGGAAAGCTTCAGTTTTTAATCAAAGGATGAAGAACTGTGACCTCAGGCTCCAAGTCCTAACTACCCCCAACAAGCTGTAGGGTGGACCCTTTCTAGGGCTTAGTCAGAGAGAAGCAAAGTGAGCAGAATTCGAGTGGGGCTGTTGCAGCTTGTTGTTCAGGCTCTGGAGTGTAGTGCCAGGTACAGTGTATCTCCATATGGCCCACCGTCATCTTGAATTGAGTGTTCCAGAGCTGAGGTGATGGGCACAGCTATTTGACAGTAGGAACTCTGGCCTGAAGTGCCAGGAAAAGACCTCTGTAACTGCCACCCCATGAGCAAGTGAGAATGCAAGCACAAAGGAAAATTTTAAAATTAGGCTTTATTTTATTACCCAGACTCTATTTTTAGCTCCTAATAATTGTTAATGGGTTTGCTTGGGGTGATGTTCCAGAGGGAGTGTTTCCTCAAAAAGATTGGATTGCTGAGGAAATTGGGTAGGTGTTAGTAAAACTGAAGTTGGTGCACAAAAATGCCAAATAGCCTTTGCCCATTATAGTAACATTCTGAACAGAGGAACCATATTTCCTGGAGTAGGGAAGATGTTCATCTCCACTGACTAAATGATGTCAGTTGCCATTTAGTGACATTTGCTTTATCTTGAAAGAGGAGAGTGGAAAAGTTGGCTTAAAGCTCAACATTCAGAAAACGAAGATCATGGCATCTGGCCCCATCACTTCATGGGAAATAGATGGGGAAACAGTAGAAACAGTGTCAGACTTTGTTTTTTTGGGCTCCAAAATCACTGCAGATGGTGACTGCAGCCATGAAATTAAAAGGCGCTTACTCCTTGGAAGAAAAGTTATGACCAACCTAGATAGTATATTCAAAAGCAGAGACATTACTTTGCCGACTAAGGTCCGTCTAGTCAAGGCTATGGTTTTTCCTGTGGTCATGTATGATGTGAGAGTTGGACTGTGAAGAAGGCTGAGCGCAGAAGAATTGATGCTTTTGAACTGTGGTGTTGGAGAAGACTCTTGAGAGTCCCTTGGACTGCAAGGAGATCCAACCAGTCCATTCTGAAGGAGATCAACCCTGGGATTTCTTTGGAAGGAATGATGCTAAAACTGAAGCTCCAGTACTTTGGGCACCTTATGCGAAGAGTTGACTCATTGGAAAAGACCCTGATGCTGGGAGGGATTGGGGGCAGGAGGAGAAAGGGACGACCGAGGATGAGATGGCTGGATGGCATCACAGACTCAATGGATGTGAGTCTGAGTGAACTCCGGGAGTTGGTGATGGACAGGGAGGCCTGGCGTACTGCGATTCATGGGGTCGCAAAGAGTCGGACACGACTGCGCAACTGAACTGAACTGAACTGCTCTATCTTGAACAAAGGTTCCTCAGGTTTCTCTACTTCCTGCAAGTCACTGAATTTTAACTTCTCCCAAATCTAAGCAAGAGCTGAAAGCTCATCTGGGGAACTGAGTTGACTGCAGAGAGAGTGGAGCCTGAAGGCTCCACTGATCATTTCCCCTTGCTTGCAAAACTTTCTGCTATAAGCTTTTACTGACTTTTGTTGCCCCTTTGGTAAAGAATCTGCCTACAATGCAGGAGACCTCGGTTCAATTCCTGGGTTGGGAAGATCCCCTGGAGAAGGAATAGGCTACCCACTCCAGTATTCTTGGACTTCCCATGTGCCTTAGCTGGTAAAAAATCCACTTGCAATGGAGGAGACCTGGGTTTGATCCCTGGATTGGAAGATCCCCTGGAGAAAGGAAAGGTTACCCACTTCAGTATTTCAGCCTGGAGAATTCCATGGACTGTATAGTCCAGGGGTCTTTACAAAGAGTCGGATATGACTCATCACATAAAACAAAAGTTCATTTTTCATTTGATTTTGAGATGCTTGTATATTTCTGAGATCCAGGAATTCTCCCTTTGTAGTAGTTTTTCTAAGAAAAGTATTTCCATATTTCTGTCAAATTTATATGTATTTGACACTACACTGTAACTTGAATTAGAAAGCAAAAAGAGGCAGAATCAGTTCAGCTCAGTTCAGTCACTTAGTCGTGTCCGACTCTGCCACCCCATGAACTGCAGCATACCAGGCCTCCCTGTCCATCACCAACTCCTGGAGTTCAGTCAAACTCATGTCCATCGAGTAAGTGATGCCATCCAGCCATCTCATCCTCTGCTGTCCCCTTCTCCCCCTGCCCCCAATCCCTCCCAGCATCAGGGTCTTTTCCAATGAGTCAACAATAGAAACAAATGTTTATTCTGAGAAAACACCCAAGCTCATTTCCACAGACATTTCCCTGTCCCTTATTTATGATACATACTGCCTTGGGCCTAGAATGCTGGGCCAAGTGGAGAACTGTGTGGATTCCTCTCCATATTAGCAATTGAGAGGAACCATTTAACACTGAAAAGTTGTGGATAAGTCTTAGGCAAAGCTTCAATTTTTTTTTTTTAATTTTTATTTTTACTGTGGTCTCCACCATCTTGGATAAAAAGATATAAAAGCTATTTCTACCTAACTATTGATCTTCATAAACAGAGGCATTGAAGAGGAACAAAAACAACTACTACAACAGAATAGTTTGTATCACATCTGAATCTATTAATTTGTGAGGAAAAGGAGATTCATATCACTCTTGGGAGAGTTTAGGGATTCACTCTGTGTTGTGTAGGTGCTTGATTTATGCGAAACAAACATTTACTTGCAAACAAAATTCCCAAAACATTTTTTGATTGGTTTCTAAAAGAAACCTAAAAAGTTATCTTTTGATTGGTAATTTTTCATCATGACATTATTTGGGTGGGTATTAAACTGGTGGGTATTAAATGAGGGCTCCCCTTATGGCTCAGCGGGTAAAGAATTCACCTGAACCTCGGGAGACCTGGCTTCAATCCCTGGGCTGGGAAGATCCCCTGGAGAAGGGAAAGGCTGCCAACTTCAGTATTCTGGCCTGGAGAATTCCATGGACTCTATGGTTCATGGATTGCAAAGAGTTGAACATAACTGAGCAACTTTCACACAAACTGGGGATCAATTCTTAACAAGCTGTGGAATGGCTGAAAAGTCATGCAAGCATATAGACATCTAAAGATTTAAGTAGGGGATTCCCTTATAGAAGTAAACAATATGTTTCTTAGATATTAATCTCTAATGCAGGAGGTGAAAAGTGTACTGGTATTAAATCTCCATCTCATAATGGTAGAACGTATGTTAGGAAAGTGTTATGCTGTTAAAGCCCAGGAAACATTCATGTTTCTCATGAAATCTTAAAAGGAAATGTATGTTTAGGATAACATAGACCAATGAATAGAAGTCAAACAGACTTGGATTAAGGTCAAAAAGTTTTTCAAGGCCTTAAACTCAAACCCTCATCTTAATATTTAATTGATTTGCTAAAATTCTATAACAAAGTACCACTAACTGGGTTGTTGTTTAGTGGCTAAGTCATGTCCTACTTTTTGTGACCTCATGGACAGCAGCTCACCAGGCTTCCCTGTCCTTCACTATCTCCCAGAGCTTGCTCAAACTCATGTCCATGGAGTCAGTGATGCCATTCAATCATCTCACTCTCTGTTGCCCCTTTCTCTTCCTGAACTCAATCTTTCCCAGCATCAGGATATTTTCCAATGAATCGTCTTAGCCTTCTTTATGGTCCAGCTCTCACATCCGTACATGACTACTGGAAAACCACAGCTTTGACTGTATGTACCTTTGTTAGCACAGCAATGTCTCTGCTTTTTTAATATGCTGTCTAGGTTTGTCATAGCTTTTCTTTCAAGGATCAAGTGTCCTTTACTGTATCTGCAGTAACTGTCCACAATGATTTGGGTACCCAAGATAATAAAATCTGCCACTGTTTCCACTTTTACTCCATGTATTTGCCATGAAGTGATGGGACTGGATACCATGATCTTAGTTTTTTGAATACTGAGTATTAAGCCAGATATTTCACTCTCCTCTTTCTCTCATCCTCATCAAGAGGCTCTTTAGTTCCTATTTCCTTTTTCTATTAGTGTGGTATCATCTGCATATCTGAGGTTGTTGATATGTCTCCCTGCAAATAACTGGATAGATTAAGCGACAGATATTTACTGTTTCAAATTTGTAGAAGTTAGAATACAAAATCAAAGTGTTGATTTTCCTTTTTCCACATTCATTTCCTTCTGAGGAATGTGAAATACTGGGGGAAATATAATTGAAAGCAAAATCCTACCCCTTAAAAAAAAATCAAATAGGTTATTAGACAAAGAAAATATTTTTATTATTTATTTATTTCTGGCTGTGCTTGGGTCTTCGTTCCTCCCTGGGTTTTCTCTAGTTGTAGTGAGCGGGGTCCAGTCTGTTTTACTGTGCACGCGGACTTCTCACTGTTGCGGCTTCTCTTGTTGAGCATAGGCTCTAGAGTGCCAGTAGTTGTGTATAGGGGCTTAGTTGCTCCGTCTCATGTGGCACTTTCCCAGATCATGGGTAGAGGCCATGTCCCCTGTTGGCAGATGATTACTATCCACTGCACCACCAGGGAAGTTCCTACTTTTACTACTGAATAAGCACTCCAATGCTTTGGCCACCTGATGCGAAGAGCTGACTCATTTGAAAAGACCCTGATGCTGGGAAAGATTGAGGGTGGGAGGAGAAGGAGACGACAGAGGATGAGATGGTTGGATGCCATCACCAACTCAATGGACATGGGTTTGGGTAGACTCCAGCAGTTGGTGATGGACAGGGAGGCCTGGCGTACTGCAGTTCATGGGGCCGCAGAGTCGGACACGACTGAGTGACTGAACTGATATTGATAATGAAGCATTAAAGCACAATATGATGCTCTAACAGATAATCCCTTCAGATGTTGCAAAGAGAGAATTAAAAAAAAATCATTTGATGTAATCAAGCAAAGATAACCTATTACATACATGTTCTCAAGGTGAACAATAATTAGTCCTGAAGTAAGAGTATTGACAGCGCCATTTTTCATACATAGTTTATTCCAGGCTCATCTGATAAGAGCAGGTGTTATCTAACTGGTGTTTGAAGACAAAAAATAAAGTTCTCATATTGTTGTAACATGAGACAGCTTTGCAATTTAGAAAAAAAAGTATCCTTAGAGGTTAAGCTCCTACCTTACCAAAATATCTGGGATGTTGCAGTATATCTCTTTAGACGTATAGATTTCAGAGAGATGGCTTTCAGGTTCTAAAAAAGGTATTTCTGGGTCATAGAGCTGACAAAATTCTCATTTAATTTCTAAAAATATTTACAACATTTCAAAAAGGCAATGAAAGAACTTATACTTGCAACTTTTCTAAAGTAAATGATCTAAAAAGAGGACAGTGGAGGAAAAGTCTCCAGCCTTGTTTATAAAGCATAATTAAACTCTTATTTTTAATTTCTATTTGTTCTTAGAAGGAGCATTTTGTTCCAAGGCTCTGCCTGTTTTGCAGATGACTGTCATTAATCTATGTTTCTTCATAATCTTCCTTCATCCTTGTCTGTTTCTGTTTCCAAATTACTGTTGTTGTTGTTGTTTTTTTTAAGGACTGCAGTTGTGTTGAATTAGAACCCAAATTAATAACCTTTTTTAATTCGATGACTTTTGTAAAGATTCCATCTTTAAATAAGGCCACACACGTAGTTTCTAAAGTTTAGGACATGTATATATATATATATATACACACACACACACATACACAAATGTGGTTGCTCTTTAGTCATGAAGTTGTGTCCCACTCTTTTGTGACTCCATGGACTGTTGCCCACCAGCCTCATCTCTCCATGGGATTCCCCAGGGAAAAATACTGAAGTGGGTTGCCATTTCCTTCTCCAGGGAATCTTCCCTACCCAGGGAAGGAACCTACAATCGCTACATTGGCAAGCAGATTCTTTACTGTCTGAGCCACCTGAGAAGCCTCTCTCTCTTTATATATATATATATATATATATATATATATATATATATATT
>SJXQ01012782.1:2388-130688 GCA_006408695.1 Aepyceros melampus | reverse complement strand
AGGAGACTGAAGAAATTAGCATTACACAAAGAGAAAGAAGACACTAGTTGCTGGCTGGAAATTTTGATCCAGCAGTAAAAGGAAAATTTTGTAGCCCATTTCCTCAGCTATAGAAAGTACAGAAAAGTGAAAAGAGAGAGAAGGAAACAATTCCAGTGCTATTTACAAAAGAACTGTCACCTTTCACATTCCTGCTACAGGAAAAGTGGAAGAAAAGAAGGGTTCTTGATCTTTCAGCTCAATTTTATCAATTAGTAAAAGTAGCTTAAATAGAGATAAAGTTTAGAATTTGCACCTAAAGCCTGGAAAGATCTGCAGTTCTTTCTGTAGATTGTCTCCAAATTGCAGGCAAAAACTTAATTGATGAAATGTAAAAGAATCAATGCTCTTACCCCAGAATCCTGTGAAAACTATTCTGCCCTGAGGCAAGTGACCACTTGTTAGGGACAAGTATATTATAATCATCTAAGGAGAGGATTTTTACTCATTACAAGATTGTAAGTCTCCTTGTTTGATAAAACATAAAAAAGGAAATTTGCCAACTTTTTTATCAACCACAAACCAAGAGTTCTGTGTTTTCATATTGATATGTTATGGAGATACAATATGATGTGAAGAAACATGAGAAACATCAATTAAATTTGCTACCCTATCTGCCAGTCTCTGGTGATTAAAAGAGTATCAGAATGGAATATTTTAAATCTGCTGGAAGTACAGTTATATCATACCTGAATTTTGAGTTAAGCCACGAATCATAGACCATTTGAATTAGATGCAGGGAGTGAGAATGGCAAACAGTCAAGTTTCCATTTCTTACAGCCAATTCTTGCAAGAACCATGACAAATTGTCACGTTAATTCCCTGCATATGAAATCTGTAGTTTTCAGTAGCCAATGCTTTTATGTTGCTCCAAAACCTTGAGTAGAATAATTCCCACTTAAGTTCTTATGGGAATGTCAAAATTGTGGGTCAAATAAAGCTATGAATGCAAGGGAAAGACAAAGTAAAGATAAATAAGAATGGGGTCAGGATAACAGATAAATTAGAGGAGAAAGAAGGATATGCAAGCACTAAAAGGGTTGAGATATGAAAACCATGGATGGATTAAGAGCAAAAAAAGCAGATGAAGAGCAAACCAAAACCATTCATAATAATTCCTAAAAGAAGTTATTTCAAAGTTCAAATGGAAAGAAATCCATGTGCTTGAGATGTATAAGAAAACCAATATTTCCCAATTACTACATTGTTTATGGACTAAATTTAAATAATCTGGAGTAGAACACTAAATGACATTTTATTTTGGATTAAATTAAGTGCATTAACATTGTATACTAATTTTATCATTAAAATACTTTTGAATCTAAATTAATTAACTAGAAGTTCTCAGATATCTCACAAAAAGAATATAATTAACAATATTAATATATGCAGTGTACAGTTTGATATGCTATTGTATAGAATGTAACTATTATACTAAAACCTGCCTGCTGTTTCAGATTCTTTATTCTGGTATGTACTCCAAGTATAAAATGGTACAATATATGAGAAAGACATAAATTCAGAACAAAACAATTGACATCAAAGCATGACACAGTTCATTGTATGATTAATTTTAACAAAATGATGGATCAGCAGAACTCAACAATCTGATACATACAGTATACAAAAAAAAAACAGATAGTATACAAAAACATGGTGAATAATAGGTTACCTGATGATAGTGTTTCCAAGCATATAATTAAAACATAAACTCGGCATAAAGAATAATTAGCTATTTAAAAGAGTAAGTTAGTTATTCATTAATTTATTTGAATAGGTATCTGTGATTCATTATTACCTAGAGGAAGTGTGTCAGAGGGAAATTTTATTAAACAATACATGCTGTGGCTTTGTAATATGTGTATGTAGATAAACCCATACATACATGTATGGACACACGTACATATGAATGTGTAATTTATACCTTGCTTGCTACATAAACTTGACTCTTCAAATTAAAAAATTATTTACTTTCTAAATAAATTAGCATGTAGAAAGAGGCAACTGTTCGAGCTTTAAATAGATGAGATGGTGATTTTTGTTAGCCTTCACTTTCCTGCAGAGAACTTTTTTTTAATGGTTTCTGAGGAAAGATAATGATGCCGTATCCCAAAGTGAGTATCTCATCTTGAGAGAGCACAAGATTATAGTTTTTAAATGATAATGTGCTTGATTTAAATTTTGGCACAGTAATGAGTTTACACCATTCCACTCTTTGGCCTTGCTTCAGTCTCTATTTGAAAAGGAGATATAAGGCTGTTAACAGCTAATATTGTCAGAGCAAATAATGGTAATAGAGACATCTTTTCTGAGGGATTTTGACAGAATCTGTACCATGGAAACAATCTCTCAGCAACAAAATCTAAATTGGGAAATAATCCCCAGGTCTACTTACCCTTTTTGCTTCTACTTTTGTGATTTTCTTTAAGCTCTTCTAATTCCCCCCATTAAAGAAACTCCAGGGATAAAAATCTATGACTACATTAATGCAGTATTCTGTTTGAATTAGAAAATCAAACTGCAGAATCAAGCCTTTGAATGTTCCCTTAGAAATAATCAAGAGTAGCACATTCTTCTGAGATATGAGGAAACAAGTTCTAAGATGCCAGTATGCATTGCCCAAGGCCAAGTAGCAAGTGACTGGCAGAGCTTCCAGGGAAATGCAATTGTCCCTTTGCAAAGACTATTGTACTTCAGCTATAACCAAAAAAAAAAAAAAAACATAAAAATTGAAGGAGTTATCCATACAATTAGGGATGAAGTATATTTTACAAAAATTGTATTAATTTTTAGAAAGCTTGATTCTTTAAAATATTTGCTTTATGAAACTTTTCCATTAATACTATTTAAAATTCATGTGATTAGAAATGTGATACTTAATTTAATAAACTTTAATGTATAGTAAATTGAGTTTTTCAGTATTACAGTATATATGTTATTTCTTGTAAAACATAGTAGAATAATTATATATAAGGAAATAATTATATGGTTCTCTATGGTAAAAGGAACTTGCTTCGAATTAGACCAGACAATTTGAAAATTGAGCAATGATTTATGAGCAATCATTGGAATAAGTGTTTCCTCTATAGATAGATATACCATTAACCTAAATATATTTTGTTATTTGATTTTAATTTGCTTTATTTATTTATTTTTATATAACATCTATTTTCTTATATGAACAGCTGCCATCTGTTCAAACAAACAAAAAGTTTGCAGAATCCTCTTTTAGCTTGTGCAATTCTGCACAATTGATTTCAGAATTGCTTCTGGCACCTTGCTTCTGTAGAGAAAAAGGAAGAAAAAAAACATGTTTTTGTTAGTCTAAAACCAGAATGTTTCTAATAAGTTTATAACGACTCTATCTTTGGGAAGTTATTATATATTCTATGGAGCATTATTGCTATACATAAGTGTATCTGCGCACTTTTATTTAGCTATTCTCTCAGCACTAATTGATGGACATTCTATGAGCTCGTTTTGAAATGGACCCTACTAAAACAGGTTCTTCCCTGGTGGCTCAGACGGTAAAAGCCTCTGCCTACAATGCGGGAGACCCGTATTCGATCCCTGGGTTGGGAAGATCCTCTGTAGAAGGAAATGGCAATCGACTCCAGTGTTCTTGCCTGGAAAATCCCATGGACCCAGGAGCCTGGTAGGCTACAGTCCACGGGGTCGCAAAGAGTTGGACACGACTGAGCGACTTCACTCACTTACACTACTAAAATAATTGTGAACAAAGCACATAGGGTCTGCTGAAACTTGTGGGATCCCTGTGTAATGAGACCCACAGCAATCAAGCAGATATTCACAAAATACACAAATATATGTAAAATACCATAGCTCTGGTGAAACAGTACATGTAACACTGAATACATATTAAATAAATAAATAATGGACTTTGAATGTAGCGCTAGTAATAAAAAGCCTGACTGCCAGCACCAGGACATGTAAGAGACGCGAGTTCGATGCTTGGATTGGGAAGATTCCCTGGAAAAGGGCATGGCAACTCACTCCTGTATTCTTGCCTGGAGAATCCCAAGGAAAGAGAGCCTTGTAGGCTATAGTCCACTCGCTAACAAAGAGTCAAACACACATGCAACTTTGAAATGGTGCAAGAGGAGCAGTTCTTTCAGAGACCAGGAAAATCTTCTCTGGAGATATGACTTTTATGTTAAATTAGAAGGAAAGATATAATTTGGCAAAGTGGAATAATGTGTGAGGCAAAGTTATCAGTGTCTCAGGCGATGGAGACAACTAAGTGCCTTTGGATGGAAGCACGTCATATTTGCAAAAATGGAACAAGGGAAAAATGGCTAATATTCAGAGAGAATTGGGAGTGTATCTGAGTCAAAACTGGAAAGGCATATAAGAACCGGACCTTCTGTGTCATGTTAAATAATTTGAGAACACTGGGAATGCACTGATCTTTATTTTTAATTTAATTTTTGGGGATATGGAATAACATAAATAAGATTTAAACTTTGTGTAACTATTCCTGAATACAGAATAAATAAAATGATTTGAAAGAGGCCAAGATACTTTGAGGCAAATTAAAAGGCTGTTGTAGAAATCCAAGCAAGATTTGGCAGTATTTTGGAAAAACAATGCAGTTTTGCATTTGGACAAAAAAAAAAAAAAAAAAAAAAAAAAGAAATTTAAACAGTGTTTAGCAGAAAGCAAAATTGACAGAAATGTGATGGATTAATTAAGGAAAAATGCAGGAAAATATGATATTGTAGCTTCTGGTTTGTATCATTGTTGGATTCAGTTGTCATTTACTAAGACAAGGAATGCTGGAAGATAATCTTTTTTGATCATAGAAAGATCGTGACTTATTTTGGTCTTGTTCAATTTAATTTATCTTTGAGTCAGCCAGGAAGTGATTCAAGCAGGCATGTGGATTGTAGGTCTATGGCTAAGAGTATTTTATGATAAAGAGTTTTATATATGGAAGCAGATTTGGCCAGAAGTAATTTTTAGAGTAATTTTGGCTGACAATATAGAACAGTTATTAAAACTGTGTTCGCCCCAACCAAATTTAATTAAATCACACTCTAAAATCCACTCTAAATATGACTGTTATGAGAATGAGTAATATGTCCTCTATTCTGAAATTAGCACTGATCTTTAAACTATTTAGGAACTTATTTAAATTTTAAGTGAAAATTCCAATCTAATCGGGCACGAAACACAAGGTATCTGAATGGAGTACTCCTATATACTTAATAAAGTCCCTACCTCAAGAAAAGAATGTATGATTGATGTGCTTTATTAGTGAAGATTTAGGCTTGGGAAGCACCAAAGACATTTAAATACTTCAAGTGGATTTTTGAAGACACTTCTGCTGAAACCCTAGATATCTGCAACTGTATAAATAGTGCAATTTGGAATATTTCTTAGGTATCACGCTGTGGGAACTGTCTGATATTTAAACTTATGATGAAGGCTTTCAATTGTGTCAATTGTGTCTCTTAATACTTCATCATTGTATGAAATATCATTTGTCCCTTTAATGAAATATATAATAAGAGAATATTATGTACAAAGCACTGGGCATACCATGAACTGTAAGACCAGTGTTATAACCTTCGAATCACTTAGTTTATTAGAGTGAGACCAAGATAAAACTAATGTGTCAGAGAGTGTTACAAGAGGAGAACAAAACTCAGAGTCAAGTAACCCAAAAGAAAGGTAACCAAAAAGAAAGAGTGGTGAATTCTACCTGAGGTCAATTCTACTCTACCAGTCCTTGGAGTCTTAAAAGGGTAAAAGGGAGGACGTGCATGAGTGCTTGAGTGCATGCCTACATCATAAGTCGCTTCAGTCTTGTCCAACTCTTTGTGATCCCATGGACCATAGCCCACCAGACTCCTCTATCCATGGGATTCTCCAGGTAAGAATAAGGGAGTGGGTTGCCTTGCCCTCCTCCAGGGGGGCAGGTTCTTTACTACTCGTACCAGCTGGGAAGCCCCAAAAGAGAGTAAGCGGTCTTATTTTGGAAAGAATTAATTTAAGTACAGGTAGTTAATTTCAGAGATGCACTCAGAAACGTATGTCACATCTTCTCTTCTATCCTTTACCATTTAAGCCTTTGTTTCCTTGTTTCAACATAACTTTAGCTCTCTTCCATTGAAAAAATGGAACCACTGAGAAGAAAATCTCTACCTGCATTTACCACCAAAACTATCAAATTTATCTGAATCTGTTCTTTGTCTTCCTTCTTATGACAATGGATCACTGTTTTCAGTCTTTCTTAAGGCAAAAATATCCACTTGTGGTTTGTATCCCTTCCCTTCTTTATCATCATTTCAAAACTTATCTCTGCTTTCTACTTCCTCTATTAGCATGTTTTTGTTCTTCTGAATCATTTTTTTTTAATAGTTCTCAAGTCAGACCTAATGGGGTTAACTAGGTTCCACTGTTTTTTTTTTTTCTTTAATTAATTTTAATCTTTTAGTTTGTTTTGCTTTACAATACTGTATTCGTTTTGCTACACATCGACATGGTACCTCATTGTGGTTTTGATTTGCATTTCTCTGATAATGAGTGATGTTGAGCATCTTTTCATGTGTTTGTTAGCCATCCATATGTCTTCTTTGGAGAAATATATATTTAGTTCTTTGGCCCATTTTTTGATTGGGTCATTTATTTTTCTGGAGTTGAGCTGCATAAGCTGCTTGTATATTTTTGAGATTAGTTGTTTGTCAGTTGCTTCATTTGCTATTATTTTCTCCCATTCAGAAGGCTGTCTTTTCACCTTGCTTATAGTTTCCTTTGTTGTGCAGAAGCTTTTAAATATTTAGTTCTTTGGCCCATTTTTTGATTGGGTCATTTATTTTTCTGGAGTTGAGCTGCATAAGCTGCTTGTATATTTTTGAGATTAGTTGTTTGTCAGTTGCTTCATTTGCTATTATTTTCTCCCATTCAGAAGGCTGTCTTTTCACCTTGCTTATAGTTTCCTTTGTTGTGCAGAAGCTTTTAATTTTAATTAGATCCCATTTGTTTATAAAATTAGAAATGAAAATGGAGAGATCACAACAGACAACACAGAAATACAAAGGATCATAAGAGACTACTATCAGCAATTATATGCCAATAAAATGGACAACGTGGAAGAAATGGACAAATTCTTAGAAAAGTACAACTTTCCAAAACTGAACCAGGAAGAAATAGAAAATCTTAACAGACCCATCATAAGCACAGAAATTGAAACTGTAATCAGAAACCTTCCAGCAAACAAAAGCCCAGGTCCAGACGGCTTCACAGCTGAATTCTACCAAAAATTTCGAGAAGAGCTAACACCTATCCTACTCAAATTCTTTCAGAAAATTGCAGAGGAAGGTAAACTTCCAAACTCATTCTATGAGGCCACCATCACCTTAATACCAAAACCTGACAAAGACGCCACAAAAAAAGATAACTACAGGCCAATATCACTGATGAACATAGGTGTTTTCATTTTCATTTATTTCTATGCATATTTTGATTTCTTTTTTGATTTCTTCTGTGATTTGCTGGTTATTCAGCAGCGTGCTGTTCAGCCTCCATATGTTGGGATTTTTAATAGTTTTTCTCCTGTAATTGACATGTAATCTTACAGCACTGTGGTCAGAAAAGATGCTTGGAATGATGTAAATAAGTTTCTTTTTTCTTTCTGAGCCATCTTCATTCAAATTTTATTCCTATTCCTTTTATTCAGTGTGTAAAATTGATTAGTTTTATTAAACTTTCATTTAACTTACTGAGAAAATTTATAATCACTGTATGTCCCTTGCTCTTTCTTTTTGCTTTTTGAAGATTTTGCTTCTATCACTTATTGTGAACTTTTGTTCTTGTATCTTTATCTTACTTCATGTAATAACACCAATGCAAAATATATATTCCATGTGTACTGTGATCCCTTTGTAACTTTACTTTGGAGTATGACTACTTTACCCCTTTTTACACAGTAGGAACACTATGTGTTTTCCTTAGGACTCCATTCATTATATTTGGATTAAAACAAAATGATGCTTTGCAAAATAACAAAAGGATGATCAGAATTTCAGGAAACAAAATTACTCCCTTGTCAATGAAACTCTTGGTCAACTAATTCTAAAGTGTCCCAATTATAGCTCCTGAGGAAGATCAAAGACATGCTTAGATTCAGGGAAGAAGGGAAATGCAATAAGAACACTTCCACCTTTCACGTTATATGACTCACCCCATGAAGATTTAAATGGTCCAGCATAATCTAAGATCTACATTGGCAGATGTCTCAGCATTCACTAGTGCACAGTTTTTAGATAAATGTAGTCACAGGCTTTAACCAAAATACTCTTGTACTGAGTTTTTGTTAATAAGATTAAAATATAGGCTTATGCTTTGAAAATTGTAACTAAAGACTTTTGCAATCTGTGCCACTTGAAGAAACAAGGCCATTGAGGCAGTGTTAGAACTGCTTGGGGGCCCTTTTAGATATCAAAATTTTAAATGCTTTAAAAAAAAACAAACCTGATTTAAGTAAATAGTTTATCTAATGGCTAAGTCTGCATAGCCTACAATAAAGACCATGTGAAATTATTATTAAGTGTACTTTAAAGCTACTCTCTCCAATCATAGGACTTATTTTTCTATATAGAAACTTGTATGATGGTTATTTTCCCTAGTCAACGATATCTAGTCTTCATTGATTTTTGTATGCTAATTACTTAACGTGATGCCAAACATATGACAGACACAGAACTACTCATTTATATCAAGAAACCTTGAATAAAATTGGGTTTTAACGTTTTATAAATGAACTTAGAAAAACAGTAATTGATTGCGTATCTGGAAGAACAATGATTATCCATGCTAATCTGTTCCTGTGCAAACACATTTTAATTATATTCTGAAATCGCATTTTAATTTTTATATATTTCTAACATACTTGGGTTTTCTATAACCTCTGAAATGTATCCCATTGTTCCTTTCATTTATTATTCATCCATTTGTTTTTTCAGTCAATTTTTTATTTAGAAAATAATGGGGGATTAATATTTGCTACACTCAAATTTATGCATCATTAATACAGCTATGAATAAAAATGGACAACTTTACCATAATCATATTCTAGTGGATGTAGCTTCTAATCAACAAATAAAAACAAATATAGAGATATTGAAAAGTATAATGGAAGGTTGATTAAGTTCTATGAAGAAAATAAATCAAATTAAACAAGAAAAAGTATTTTTTTGTAAATGTGCATTATTGTAAATCAAATTAAACAAGAAAAAGTATTTTTTTGTAAATGTGCATTATTTTATGTAAGGGTATTAGTAAAAGTCCCTCTGATGTGGTAATATTTGAGCAGACAGACACTAGACAAAAAAATGAGAGGAAAAAAAATGCTTGAAAATACCAGAGGAATCTTTCCCAGGCAGAGAGAAAAACACATGCAAAGTCACCAAGACAGGAATTTGTATGGCATGATCTCTGGAACAACAAGAAACCAGTGTGTCAAAATGAAAGTGAGAGAGAGGAAGAGTTGAGAGATAAGGCTATAAGCATAGCTGTGGCTCAGATCCATGCATGCTGAAAGAGTGCCACATGAAATTTAGATTTAGTCTGAGTAGCATTAGGAAACCCTGGAAAATTTTGAGCAATATTGTGCAATGTATTTTCAAAAAATCAAATTTGGTTTTAAAGACAAGGATGGCTGCAGTGAAGGTGGGAAGAAGTGGTCAGACAAGGTGTACATTTCAATGGACATCAGTGTCATTGATGTATTGGTATCAGATATGATGGAGATGGCTTGAGGATGAATCGCCAGATTTGATCTGGGCAAGTAGAAGAAAAAGGGTTATTTTCATAAAATTGGAATACTGTAGAAGGTATCAGTTTATTGGGAGATGATGAAAAGTTACTTTTTTTGCACATTAAGCTTGAAGGGTATTTTAGGCATCTACTACAAGTCCTTAAGACATAAGGACATACTTTCATGGAGTTAATGAGTAGACTCTAGGCTAGAGATATGACTTTGAAGCTCATCAGTGTATAGAACATTTTAAAAGTGTAGAGACTGAATATGATTATCTAAATAAAGATCAGTTTGTCAAACACTGCTGATGGTTGAAAAAGATGAAGTTTTCAAACTGTCCATTGAAATTGGCATTCAGGGTCTATTCATGATTTCAAGAGCATGTCAGTGGAATCATGGGGGAATGAAACGTGAATGAATGGTTTTTGAAAGAGAAAGGGAAAATTAAACCAGAAAATTAAAAACAAATCAAATTTAAATCATTTTCTCCAGGTGACAAGTCAACAGAAATTATGTTAATTGGAAGGGGTTCAGAGTCAAAGGAGAGTCTTGAAGTTGGGAGATATTAAACCCAGGTATTTGTTGATGAAAATGATTCCANAGCAATTTAAAAGGTGAAATAGATTTGACATAATGTAAACACAAGAGGTTATTCAAGAGATATTGATATATGAAAAAACTGCATGATGATGTTCTATCTTTGTTTAAGCAGGAAAAAATCACCAAAAGTAAATGTTTAGAAAAATAAGTATCAGGGAAATGTATACTAAACTATAAACAGTGGTTAGTATAATGCCTACAGATAATTTCTATTTTTTATGTTATCATTTTGTAATGTTGGATGATTTTTTCTAAATAAAAAGTGTGTTTGACTAAATTGAAAAAAAATAAAACACACGTACATGATAAAGTCCATGTGAATGTCTACAAATTGGTATAGTATGAATTTTACTTAATGGTCTTAACAATAACTTTTGTAACGCTTATATTTTTAAGTATTTGTTTTTATTTTTCCTTGCAACTCTGTATGAGATGCTAATGTGAGTATGATAAAATGCATAGTCTGATATATACATATATATCAGATATATATGTTTATACTTTATCTCTTTGCCATTTGAAAGTTTATAGTTGCTCCAAGGAAGTAAATTTCTAAGAAGTTTCATCAGGATTTTGATTCCAGAATTTATTTTGCCCCCTTATACTTACAGAGATATAATATATACACAACATGTTCCTATTCATTACATACATTTTCAGAGCTGAAGTTTTCTTCTTTGGCTATGTATATTACTGAGTAAGCTAATGATGATAGACACTTAACAAATACTAAAAAATAAAGAGACAGAGAGAGAGAGAGAGAGAGAAAAGATACAATACAAAACACAATTTAAATAGGAGAAGCAAGATAAACCAGGGAAGAAGGCATGTTCTTTCTTATTTACTGTCTCCTTGGCTACTTATTTCTCTTCTGTCAATACACATTGATAGGCTTTATTTTCACAAAGAACATTTGTCTAGAAAGATGATGAATGCTGTAAGAGAACATGAGAACTTTTATATGAGCATCAGTTCAGGTCAGTCTCACTGTCGTGTCTGACTCTTTGCGACCCTGTGGTCTGCAGCACGCCAGGCTTCACTGTCCATCACTAACTCTCAGAGCTTGCTCAAACCCATGTCCATTGAGTTGGTGATGCCATCCAACCATCTCATCCTCTGTTGTCCCCTTCTCCTCCCGCTTTCAATCTTTCCCAGCATCAGGGTCTTTTCCAATGAGTCAGTTCTTCACATCAGGAGACCAAAGTATTGGAGTTTCAGCTTCAGCATATTATTACCTAAATTTTGTCATCTTGGTTCTCTGTGGTTTCATACTTATTTTTCCAAAGTTAATTTTATTTTAATTGGGATTTGATTTTAAGTTAAAATATAATGAGCTTATTTCCCTTTCCTCATAATTGAAGCATAAGGATAAGCTTTCTCCCTTTTATCTCAAAACAGTGTTCTTGTCTTAAAAAAAGTTCTGAAAATAATTAACATTTGAGGTTAGCCACGTATTTTTTAGCTTGGGGCTTTTCTTTTTGATCACTTACATTTACTGCTTTTCTTCTTGGAACCTTGTGTGAATCTGCAAAAAGAGCTTTTCCTTCAAAGATGAGCAGAATATGCTCATAATCTTAAATTCAGATCCTTCATCCCAATTCACATAGATGTTTTGCCACATACGCAGAAATATATCAACAATAGATGCCTAAATTAAGTACACATTTGCTTTTCTTCTGAAATAGTATTTTATTTACAGGCTTCTATTGCCTGATGACGTGCATATTTATTTTTAAAAGGAAGATGAATAGACTATTTAGAGAATAAATAGTACATATTTTTTGTTACGCTGCTGAAAATAGCAAATCACACTAATTAATTAATTAGTCATAAATGAACTCACAGCAAGAAGTTTAGCTCTATTAGTTTCAACTGAATTAGAGTCAATTTTTAAATCAAAATTTTCAGGAATTCAGATCACTCTTCCATTTAACATAGATTTGCATTTAAATATCTTTCAACATTGTTTCTAAATTATTTGTTATTCAGTGAGAAAAACTGATGGTTATTGCACTAAAGTTTTAATGAGTAAGGTTGAGAATACTTAATATAATTTTGGTGATAATAAGTATGGGTAGATTATTAACAACAAATGCAGAATATGATTTTTCACTATTGCTGGAAGGTTAAAGAATTCATTTTACAGACCATGAAATGGAAATAACTTCCCCAATATTTTATTAACTAATGCTTAGATCTGTATAATCAACTCCACTTTTCAGAGCATGTCTCTTTTCTTAGCGACACTAGATCAACATTTCCATCTGTTCATTAGGCTAATTCAATAAATAATACCCAGGTAAGAACTAGATCATACGATGATTAGTTCTTGATAAGATGCCTTATTTCATTAAGCAAATACATCAACATCTCTGAAACTGGAACAAGTGTGAATCTGTTTGCTTCATTTATTTTTTATAAGTTAGTTTATTAGCATGATGGCATCGATACAGGAAAACAAGGGGATATTTAGAGTAGTCTAAGCTTCACAAATAGCTGTTCCCCATTGACTAGACAATTGTACTTTAAAGTATGGTTTTCCTATGAATATTTAAATCTGAGTATACAAACACACTCAGATAATGTATGAGCAGTCCTCTACATTTTCAAAATATTCCATTATATAGATGCCAACAGTGACTTGGAATCAATATGTGAGCTTCTGATAATTTAGACAATATTATTTTAGTTATACCCTTGGCAACATTTGGAACTTTGCATCAGTGTAAAGCTGTCTCAGCACTTGAGAAATATTTGGATTTAGACAGATTTAAAACATGCTGGGAATATGAGTGTAGAGGGTGCAGAAGGGAGGGCCATCAGGGGCTACCCTGGCTTACCTCTGTGATTTAGATGACTACACATGGCAATAAAATAGATAAATGAAGACATATAATTTATCGAGCAACCAGAGAAACAGGTATGTACCTAGTGTCAGCATTGCCCATTTCTCTTCTTTCATCTTAGTAGGAGATGCTTGAGTTTCAGATTGCCCTCTTTAGAATTAGTATGGCTAAAGGCAGAAATGATGTACAATAACCGTTTCTGGAGTTGGATTTAATTGCTTCTAGGCCCCATATTTGGTTGCTCCACAGATTAACTCAGAGTGGTCTTTCAAATATTTCAAAGCATCATGTGGAAATGTAGAAGGAAAGGGCTGAGTCTGACTTCAAATCTCTGTTCTTTCATTGTGTTTTCTCTGCCCAAATCCTGTGCAAGGAAACAGAACAAACTTCCCACTCTTAGCTGCCTTCAAGTTCCTTTTAACAGAAGATTCAAAATAAACTATTTTAGCTTTTAAGGAAAAGTAGAACAGATATAAAATAATTCTATACACATTTCCATATTACTGTCAAAGGCAAAGTAATAACAGAACATACATAATTCTGCATGTTCTGATTGAAATTTCTCCCATCACTTGTAATTTTCCCACCTGAGGAGAAATGACCAGCAGAAATACTGTTCACAATTTCACATCTTAGTTTTGCTCTCTGTGAGATTTTGAATATTATCCTAGCATTTTGCTACCTTTAAATAATTAATGGAATATGTATTGACTTATTTAATTACTTTTATAAAGTAGAGATTATAATATATATTGTTATTTAATAGTAAACTTTTTAATGATGAAAGTTGCAATTGCTCCATCCAGCCTATCCTTGATGTTCATGTCATTAAAGAATGATAATGAAGCACAAGACTCATTATAATTGCAAAATTAATGTTCATTGTATGTGCTCTACTGAACTGTTTGTTTTATACTATAACAGACTATACATTTGTAATATTTTAATATATCGCAGTTTTGTCTTACTTTGCTTTTGTCAGATTTAGATGGCTTCAGTTTCAATATTATCATCATCTAAAACTTCTCTGTGTAATTTTAGACACCTTCCATGTTGCAGACAGAACTTTTCTAAACCTTTAAAAGACCACTTTGAATACATACACATACACACACACACACACACACACACACATACTTATTACTCAGAATATTATTCAGACATAAAAACGAATAAAATCTTCCCAACTACAACAAATGGATGGACCTAGAGAGTACTAGGCTAAGTAAAATGTTGGAATGAGAAAGATGAATACTGTATAGTTTGACTTTTATGTGGCATCTAAAAAATGTAAAAACAAATGAATAAATATAACAGCACAGAGTCATAGATACAGAAAACCAAAAGGTCATTGCCAGAGGGAGGGGTTTGGCTTGGTCAGTAAAGACATAGTTGAGAGAGAATTAAGTACAAGTTTCCAGTTGTAAAATAAATGAATCATCAATATAAAGTCTACAGTGTTGGGAATATAGTCAATAATGACATAATATTTTCTTTTGGTGATAGGTAATAGACTTATCAAGGTGATTATTTTGAAATATTGAATCATTATTTTGTGTTATAGAAACTAATATAGTGTTACAGGTCAATTATACTTCAAAAACAAAACATTTGAATAGATCAGATTGTGATTATCAGAGGCAGTAGGTGGGAAATGTGGAATTGGATGGAAGAAATGGCAACCCACTGCAGTGTTCTTGCCTGGAGAAGCTCAGGGATGGAGGAGTCTGGTGGGCTGCCGTCTATGGGGTCGCACAGAGTCGGATGTGACTGACATGACTTAGCGGCAGCCAAAAAGTACAAATTTTCAATTATAAGTGCTCATGATACAATGTAAAATATGATAAATGTAATTAACATTGCTATATAAGGACCTTGTGCATGGCCAGGCCAGCTCCAGAGCCAATGGGGAGCGAGGAGCTAGAAAGAAATGACACACATTTCTGGGGTCGTGAAAGGTGGGACACGACTGAGTGATTAAACAACAAAAACATTATACATAAAAATTAAGGGACTAAATTCTAAGAGTTCTCATATCAAAAATGTGTTTTTTTTTTCTATTTCTTTAATTTTGTATCTATATGAGATGATAGATGTTCACTAAACTTATTGTGGTAATAATTTCATAAAGTATGCAAGTCAAATCAGTATTCTGTGCATCTTAAATGTATACAGTGCTGTATGTTAATCTCAATAAAATTGGAAGAAAATATAATGGAACTATAATATAGATATAATTAAGCAATGCCATCACTAGGTAGATATATTGGCCAAATTAATTTAAATGTGCTCAGAAGGAGCAAGGAAAGCAAACTGACATGGCATATGATAATCAGGACTTAACTGTGAAGAATATATCCTGGAATGACCAGTTTGATCAGGAGAGAGGGTACCTGGATGCACTTAGTGTACAGGACAATTAATCCACCCCAGTGGTGTGATTTAGTGACAGAAGGAAAGATTTCTTCAAGGACTAAAGTCGGTCCCCTACTTTTTGTGCTTAAACTATTGACACAGAGTTTGGAGTTAAACTAGCAATACAGACACACAGAAAACCAAGAAAAATAGCAAGGAAACTATAAATCATACCATACACCATTTTGAGTATATTGAAATAAATTACAATGAAAACAGTAGCCACGTTTTTGTGAAAGGGTATTTATAATATATATTAATTAAAACTTATTGCTACCAAAATTATATATAATTACATATACATAATTTTGATATAAATTATAAATCATATACCATATACATGGTATACCATATACCATATGCCATAAATTATATATGGTATATATTATATACGTATGTATGCATATATATATACACCATATGTATATATATATATGGTATATAATATATACCAATCATATACCATAAATATGGAGTTAACTAGCAATATAGACACACAGAAAACCAAGAAAAATACCAAGGAAATTCTAAATCATACCATACACCATTTTGAGTATATTGAAGTAAATTACAGTGAAAACAGAAGCCACATTTTTGTGAAAAGATATTTATAATATATATTAATTAAAACATTGCTATCAAAATTATATATAATTTTGATAGAATGAACTGGCAATTTCTGAAATGAACTGTTAATAAACATTAACTCACATAAATATTAGAGCAAGAATACTTAATTTCACTACTAAATTATTCAAGAAAATCTAGAGGAAATAATTTAAAGTATCTTGAATTTTAAATGCTGGCAATAATATGGTGATTTTTATTTATGTTTTCAACCTAAGTTAACTAGCAATATCCCATCAAACAACAGCAACAAAGTGTGCTAATCAGATGTCGGTGCATTGTTATTTTGAAAATATAATCTAAATAATTTGTGTTTCTATTCTATATAAATTGCCTTCAAGTGCAAGTGGTATGATATTTTTTCTTAAAAATATTACTAAGTTTATACAAATTTAAGTCAGATAATGCTTTCTTAGATTTAGTCAGTTACTTTCACCTTCATTCTACTACTGAGGTGCCAGAAAATAATCATGTGAGAACAGTATAGTGATTAGGAGATTGCAAAAATAATTAAAACAGAAGAAGAGAAATGTAATTACTCTTTCATAGTGTTGGCTTCTGTTTTGATTGGCACATTTGGTACTGATGGCCTAAAATCTAATAAAATCTCACTATAAATTTCTTTGAGAAGCAAAGATCATTGCATGAAATTTTAGTTCATTGTGAAGCTTTTTAAAACCAAAAGTGGAAAAATTGTTGATTTTTTAAAAGGTCTTCTCAAATAGTGACTGGTGATGATAAAACGAAATTCAGTAAACAGTACTTAGATTTAAAACTTTAGGCTATAATCAATATCATGTTGAAGGCATATACACTGTCATAAATTTGAGTATAATCATTTTTGTTTACATTTGTTTTATTTTAATCTTCTATGTTTTATATTATTTTATGAAATTAACTATCACATCTAAATACTGAGTCTGACATTTCCCATTTGTAAAATATTTGCTGCTTTTCAACAAAGTATAAGACACTAATATAGACACATGGGATATTTTATTGACTATAATATATGAAATACCTTTGTTACCCAAAGGTACCAGTCATTACTAGGGGAGGTTATCAAGAGGATGTGACTGCTGGTTGACCTGCACACTGGACTGGGTAACTGGAGGCTCTACATATATTCTTCACCCTTGGAAAGCACCTTCTGCTCACCATCCCACACCAAGATACTGTCTTAAAAACACAGCTTTAAGAGAGTAAGATTTGATACCATCTGGAGTGAATACATGACTAGAACCAGGTAAGTCTTCTATAGAAATGTCTACGATTTTGGTGGGAGAGTGAAAAGATCTACTTATCTTGCAACTGCAAAGGGAAATCTCATATGTAAGGTCCCTTGATTAGTAAAACTGCCACCTATTAATCTGGACTTGCTTGCCTCTTTCTTCAGTCTCTCCTTGTCTTACATGCTATGAACCGAAATATAATTCTAGTAGAAATGAGCAGACAACAATTAGATGACAAACAAATCGTGTATAATGTTGAATGATAGTATTTACTGAGAAAATGTTAACATTAACATGAGCGTGGAAAGAAGAAATGGGTTAGAAGGACTGCAGTTTTAAATACTAATAGATTGTTTAATAAGCGCTTCCCTCATAGCTCAGTCAGTGAAGAATCTGCCTGCGATGCAGGAGACCCCAGTTTTAGATTGTTTAATATGGTCCTCATCTAGAAAGTGGCATCTGACCACTTAAAGGAAGTTACTCTGTTAACTTCATCTATATCTGGGGAAAGATTGGTCTAAAAGAGTGATCAGTCAGTTCAAAGGGAAAGAGCTTAGCATTTTTTAAGGCCTAACAAGAAGCCCAGAATAACTAAAGTGACATGAATTAGGGAAATAGAGAAGAATGAGATCAAAGAGATAACATGGTTCTCAAATGATATATCTTTGGGAGGACTGATTCTCACTTTGAAGAGCAGTTGATAAATTTTGAATCAAGAGATGAGATGCTCACATTTGCCTAATTGAAACAAATATGCAAAAGTAAAAAGAAATGCAATCCATTTTGACATTCAAAGTAGATGGCAGGAGCAAAACCACTTAGAAGCATATTGCGGTCGTCTAGGTAAAACTTTTGTTGTTCAGTCGTTCAGTCGTGTCTGACTCTTTATGACCCTATGAACTGCAAGATATTAGTCTTCCTTTTCCTTCACTACTTCCCAGAATTTGCTCAAACTCATGTCCATTGTGTCTAAAAGGTAAGACTTTTATACCAGGATTATATCATGAAGTGTGATGAAAAGTCATTATATTTTAAGTAAATTTGAAGGTATATTCAATAGGATTTTCTAAAATATTGAATATGAATGAGAGGGATGAAGGATCACTATAAGGTTTTGGCCTGGGCAAGTAGATGGATCAATTGCCATCAACCTACATAAAAGAAGTAGAAAATAAGACAGATTTAGGAGTGGAAACTATAAGTTAAAATCTGGACATATCTCAATTAAATGCACAAGTGGAAATTTACAATAGCTTTATATATATATATGGATTATAAAAGAAGAGTTAAAGATAAGTGGAAATTTGGAAATTTTCCATTTATATTTGTGATTATTGATACATCTATATCAAGATAGAGATATGTATTTTATCTGTGGATAAGAACATCAACATTTAAATAGAGGAAAAAAAGGTTCAGGCTTGGATTACTCCTAAATACAGAGTTAGAAAGAAAGAAAAGAGTAAAGTATTAAGAAAAGAAAACCCCAAATAATGAAGAATCTTGGAAGCCAATTGTGGTACTTTATCCAGAATAAAAGGAATAATTGACTGGGACCATTTCAACGCTGGCTAAAGTAAGATGCTGTTACTTTTTTTTTTTTTTCTTATTTATTAGCTTGTTTTTGTTGTTAATGATATTTTCTTTACTAAGCTTGATTTTTAAGCCATTGGAATCTATTTCCTTGTCAGATAACAGGATTGAATGTGAAAGCATTCAGATTGTGTTAAACTTCTAACAATGTAGATGGGTTCCCCTCAATGAAAAATATTCAGATATGAATATAGACAGATATTATTTTTTTCTAAAAATTATTGAACATTAAAACAATGATTAAGCTTTATATTTGGAAAATTGTTATTCAATGGATTTTAATTTAATTCTACCTCAAGAGTAAGCAATTAATTTATTTTGTTTGAAAAGTAAGCACAAGTTGTGTTAATTTTCTTCAAATAATACCAACTGCACTGTCCAAGAGAATCAAGTAATGGAAACTAATATTATCAAGTTTAATGTGTGCATTTAGTGAAATCAAATTAACCAAATTCAATAGGGTAAATAAATATTTTCCTATAGAACTTAGAAAAATTTTTACTTGTCAGTTTGGAAATTATAAAATCTGATCTGACTCTCAAAGGCATTATTCACCTTGTAGGAATTTTAAGGATTACTGGAAAATTGTGGTAAGAATTAGTATTACACAGACCTGGTAATTTCTCTGATTAAATCTGACCCTCCAATTTATAGCAGAAACAATCATATATCTATTTAAAATATGAAGTTTGTAGCTCTGTCCTTATAAAGACTCCAATAATTTATCAATGATTTTCAGATCAAGGAAAGGAAGAACCCTAAAACTAAATTCATTATTTAATTGCTGAAAATGTAGTCAAATTAACAATTATTTATAATAGAGCTTAAAAATTTAATGTCTTTTTTATTATCATTATGGTTTTCTCACAGCAATTATAGATCACAACTGAAGCTTGGTTTATTGTGGTGTTCTTAGTACTTATAGCATGTAAAACCAGGCAACAAATGTAACTGGCTATTCCTCTAGTTCTGATCTCACATAATCTCTTCTCTTTGAAGCAGATGTTACTCATACTGTAATTAAGCTCTTCTTAGAATGTGTTTGCTTATTGTCACTTATCCCTCTAGTGATTATAGAATAAAGTGATTATAAGGCATTAATAGATATCAAATTCTTTTTTTCTGACTACCTTAAGCCACTTATATAATCCTCCTCAAATATTTGTCTGATTTATGCTGGAAAATCTCTAGCAATAGGGAAAGGAATTATTTTTAAGTGAAAACTAATACTTTCTGAACTAAAAGTTTTCTGTTTTCTGGGCAATTCCAATGATAAGAAAAGTTTCACATATTTTTAAAGACCCAGTACATTTTTGTTTTCTTAGCATTAAATTAAATATTTAATATGTGTTAGCTATTGGTGGTAAAGTTATTGAAATGGTCTTTGTCTTTAAATATCTTCCAATATGGTAACATAATACAGTACATAAGGGTCTGTTTATAATTTGGTAAGTGTTAACTATTTTAAAAGACTTGGTAACAGACTAGTCAAAGCCAAACTTTTATATAAATTCCACCTAGGAAACACCCTGTCCATGACATTTGCTCTTCAAAGGAGTAATACAAAAAAAAAAGGGAAATTCATGACACAGAAATGGTATCATGTAATCTCCTTGTGAAGTTTCTTTTAATTTAGGTTTTATTTTCTAGCTTAAACTAGGATGAGTTTTCTAAATTGCAGTCTTTCAAAATTTGCAAATAATTATTACACACAATTTTCCCTATTTCCCATGTCTTAGGATGTCCATATTCTGTTTTCTGGACAATCCCAATTATTAGCAAAATTTTACATTACCTTTCTTATCTCCAATCTACATGTCCTCATTTTTAAGATTTCCTCAAATACAATGGCTTCCAACCTCCTCAACAAAATTATCAGCCAAAAACTCCAATAATTTATTAATACACATTTTAAATATTACCCAGTTAATATATTCCATGAATTATCTAATCATAAAAAGGACAGTCAGAACTATAATTTCTCATTCTGAGAAATATACTATTGTTGAAGGAAGGTTTAGATATTTTTAGCATCAACACATTACTGTCACATACTTTACTCTGAGATAAAATTCACTGGTTGATCCATTAAGAGAGAATTTTGCAAAAATTTAGTTAATTATTCACAGATATATTTTAATATTTTATATTTCTGTCTCACATCCTAATCAGTGGGTAGACATCAGTGGCTAGATAAACACTTGTTCATATTTGAAAGCTGGAAGCAAAAAATCACAATTTGTACCAAAGTTTTTTTATAGTCCCATGATATTCTAGTTCCAAATTACATGCAACAATTTAGCTGCTTTTTCCCTGAGTAAATCATGTTTTACTTTTAAAGATGTTTAAAAACTGTTAAAAGCAATATCAGAAGTACTAATAGGAATAAAATAAAATGAAATTTATTTTTATAAATACTATTTTATTTCATAAAAATACAAAAATATAAATATACATTTATAAAAATATGAATGAATTAACACAAAGACATTCTTCAACTAAATAAATATGGCAGTAATAGTCATTCCTATTTCTTTAGGGATATATTTTTTATATTAATTTACAAAGCAGTTGCACAATATTTCATTTAATAGTAAAGGTGACTGCAAGTCAGTTAAGAAAACATTATTTATAAAGTTCTTATATCTAAGAAAAGGCACAAAAAGCCTTTCATGTATATTTTATTGATTATTGATGTGATATACTTTCCGTCAGAGACTGTTAGGCAGAGAGGGTGAACCGGTTATTATTACTTTTTAAAATCTATGTCATTCATATTCATTCACAGAAACTTACTGATTAAGCAAACTCTTACTAAGACAACACCTACGTATTGTTTGTAATGTTAACTTTTTAAAAATTTCCTCCAAGGAAGAGAATGCAGGCCACTCCATCTAGTAGCAAAGAGAGTACTTCGACATCCATGAAGTCATACCATACTCAATCTCGGTCACTATCATCACCCCCATACATATCAGCAAGCTTTTTAAAACGAGGCCCCCAGTCGCTGAGGTAATCATAATCTTGGTTGCAATCTGCTGTAAGAGATTCCAAAGAACTGAGGGAATCTGCTATAGAATCATTCCCTTCATAGGCATAAGTTGCCAGTGAATCATACGGAGGTGCACTTGGATCTGAGTCATTTTCTTTTAGTCTTCGTGGATAAAATCTTGTACGTCAATATTTTCCCACAGAGGTACAGTCCTCCTTATCTGAAAAATTGTTTCAGGCATTACATCCCTTCTAAGTTTACTATCTTCTCTTGCTTCTGGATTCCTTAAGGTGCCGATGTCAAAAGCTTGGGTATCTTCTTCCCCACCGCCTTCATCGTTATAGGTCACGATGTTGTCCCGGACATCATCTTTTGAAATTATCAGAGGTTCCTTTTTTCTTTGCCTCTTCAATGCAGCAAAAAGCACAACTAAAACTATTAACAAACAACAACAACAACAACAAACAAAAATATAACAAAGAGAAAGAGAGAAAATTGTGAGTTTCCATAATTCTGGCTTAAATACAGCACACTCCTATATTTGTGACTTTGATGTAGTAAAACAGGTGTTAAGTTCATTTGGATATAAAGACTAACTACCCTGTACAAATACAGCATGATTTAAGCCAAAACTGGATGTGCTATATTGATAAAACAAAACAAAACAAAAAAAAGCAGATAATACAGTGCCTTTTACTTGCTTTTGAGACTCAGTCTTCTATAGGGCTGAGGCATTGAATAATTTTAATTATGGCTAATGCATTTAGCCAAGTAAGTATATAATATCTCACTTTTCCTTAATGCACATTTGTCTCAAAATATTAAAATTCTAAAACTACAACCATTATTTTTACAAGAAAAATTGAGCACAAATTTTATGTTTTCCAAATGACTCAAGTGGATATATGCAAAATATTCAAATTTATGCATATATACACATAAATGCCTTATATGCTTATGTGTGTCATGTGTATGTATATACGTGTAAATATGACACATGTAAATATGTGTCATGTGTATTGTATAGACATATGTACACACACATTATAGATATGTATACACACACATATATCATGGTTTCATCCATTCCCGTTATTGACCTGGTTTTGAAAGCCTGCTTAAAATCTGAAATATAATTCTATATGCTACAATATTAAATTCAAACTTAAACTCATCCCTACCTTCTATTATCTTATAGAAATTATCTTGTTTCTAAGGACTTTCTTGCCTTATACAGTTGTATTCAAGCTTCGAGGCTGATATGTTAATTGTGGTCCCTCTGCATACACTATGAACCCTCCCCACATATGATGTACCTTCTTATTTCTTTTATACTAGTGAAATTTAAACTATTATGCATATATTTGACAATAAATATTTGCAAGATAAATACATTTATAAACTAAAAATTACATTTTAAAATGTAAGAACGACTATTTGATTTTCAACAAAGTATGTTTTCCATTGAAAATGGACCAAGTCCATAATTTTATACATAAGAAAAGTTAAAATTATGTAAAGAAAATTTTCCCAAAGCATACTTATGCATTGCTGGGGAGAAATAAAAGCAAATTTTCTCTTACTTTAGGAAAGTTAAAGTTTTTTTGGTATTACGTATGTTTCACTGAAAAATAAGAAAAGTGTTGGCTCAAATTCAGTCTTTAATTTTTTTCAATCTTTGTTTATAGATTATAGAAACTAATTTTCATTGTGACTGCACTTCACCATGGCCCTGATGCCCCTATAATTACCCTTAAGGCCTGTTGAATGCTATTGTTATATTGACCAATGCACTTTAGTCAGCTTCTACTAATTGGTAGAAAGAATACAAAATATCATTGGAAATATCTTTACTCACCTGCACCAAGCAGGCTTTTGGTGTTGAGCTATTTTCAGAATCATGCTGGACACGTTATAAAAAACTTTGCATTAAAAACTAGACATATCTTTACTCTCTCTTATTAAATGATGAGCATGTTAATTAAATCCAATATAGGTCTGAAATCCACCAATCTAGTGAGCTCTGAATTAGAAAAAGAGGGTTATTTCCAAGTTTAATATTAAATGAATTAATTTACGTGTGTGTACTCAGTCACTCCATCATATCCAACTCTTTTCAACCCTATAGACTGAAGCCTACCAAGGTCCTCTGTCTGGGATTCTCCAGGCAAGAATATGGGAGTGGGTTGCCCTGCCTGCCTCCAAGGGATCTCCTGACCCGGGGATTGAACCCACATTTCTTACATCTCCTGGATTGGCAGATGAGTTCTCTACCACTAGCACAACCTGGGGAGCCCAAACTAATTTATAAATTCTCTATATGTGTAGCATGACAACTATATCATCAAATTGTTTTAATGGTTTCTTAGGTAATGTTATGCATTTTCACAAAAGGTCTTTAGAATCTGCTCTGAGTATTTTCTCCTTTGCCAGGTCAAAATTACCTGCTTCTTTTCGCAACTGAGGTTATTAATCTGGGGTATGTGAATGCAATTCAGAGAAGCTAGGATAAGGAACAGAAAAAAAAGCATCATTATTTTTACTAATTTGTAAACTCAATGTAGTACTTCCTGTCATAAATATCAGCATAAATTGTAGTGATGGTAAGTCTAGTGACTCTCAAACTAATAAAAATCATAGATACTTTATGTTAGGACATATCACAAATGATCATTAGACTTGCACTAAAACAAAGCACATATAGGCATATTTTGCTTTCCGTTTTGTTTAATTTCGATAAATGTATTTCCTTTCGTATTACATGTTTTATTTAATAAGTTTAAATTATTATTCTAAAATGATTCATAAGCTTCATTTTCACTACTAAAGGTGTTCAAGGAACCAAAGGGGTTAAGAAGTCCTGCCCTAGGTTTTAACCCCTGCCTTTTGTCATGGATATAAATGAAGAACTACATTTCTTCAAACTGTGAAAGGCTAAGCCTAAAATATCATGGCCCTTGTTATATCACCACCTTGCAGAGCTGACTCTCCTAACTACAGAAATATAGCAACTATGTGCAGCCATTAGCATAAAGGCTTGAAATAATGGCAAGAGTGCTTAAGAAACTTTATAATAAAACCTTATGAATTACAACACATTCTGACTAAAATAATTGAAAATAATTCCATGTTAGATAATAATTGAAAGGTAAAATATAAGAAATGTATGCCCTCCATATTGCCAAAGTCAGAAAGATGGCAAACTTTTCTGAATAAAAGAGCCTTCTAGAATTCTGCATAGAGATTTAGTTGAATAGTGTTATGATATCTAAACTTATTTTGGCAGATGAATATTATTCTCTCATATGCATGTCTTTTTGTGTATTATATTAATACTGAAATTAAAAAAACTCAAAATATACATATTTCCATCTTGTTCTAAATTAGAGAAGTAGAACTATTTTAGCAAATAAAACAGCATGATATCAGTAGCACTTAGCTGAAAGGGTAAGCCAAAATTTAATCTCCATAGGGATACAAAAATATTTTACAGAGGAGTTCAAATTTCTAACAGCACGTGGACATGCAGACTGCTGCTGTTGATCGTAGTAGTGTGTATGTTCAAAATCACTCTGATAAATTGTTTTTCTAAATAGTTGGACCATCATAACTGGGACAAATGTTTTCCCCTCACTTAAATCAGTTCCCCGCTGAAGTCCTGCAAGAATATCTGGCCAAAGGGATTTCATCCAGATAGGTTGAAGGGATTTGCGGTGAAAAGGAGCCAACACATATGAGCATTGGAACATAAATTTGGCTAGTGCTCCTGCCCTAAGGATTCATTTTGGATGAGTATTTGATGGAGACAAGTTTAGGGGGAATGTTTTACAGTGGAACAACCATTTAATTGAATTAAATTGTCGTCCTGTTAGGGCATACTCAAATAAAGCATTTGCAATTGGAAGCATGACTTGATTTAGAAAATATAGCTGAACTAGGTATGGCCACAATGTCATAATGATATTTTTAAAAATGAACTTAAACATTTTCTTTGGTGGATTGAAACTACATATAACAAATTTTATGAAAAAATGTCTATATTATTGTGACAACTTAAATGTGCTGGTTAATGACATATGTGAAATACATGGTAATATTAGGAATAGTATTTGTAAAATAGTCTTTTGTTTTGAAGACAATGGTTAGAAAGGTGAATTCTAACAAAGAATAACCTGAGTTTGGATGATAGTTAGAACACTTTCTGAATGAGTGACTTTGTGTAAGTTATCTAACTTTCTGTACAAAAATGAAAGAATTATCTTATAGAGTTGACATAAAAATTTAATCAATTATTAAATGAAATACCCTTTGAAATGTGACCATATTAGTTCACACTAAACTCTATACATATATAAAGTGTACTTTAAAATATCTATGTATATCACATTATTATATGCTTGTGTTTTTAGTCTCTTGTAAGCTAGAACTAGCCTTCATCAAAAATTCATTTTTTTAAATTGAAATAACTATTTTAATAACAAGCTCAAATTCTCCCTCTTTAGCTATAAAAAAAGAGTGTTTTTCAGTCCACAATCACAGGATAATGAAGAAGAGAATTCCTTGAATTGAATGAGTATATCTCAGGGGCATATCACTCTGGTGCCTACTTACCAAGCAATATGATGACACAGAGAAGGATAGCAATGAGAGCTCCAGTGCTCAGGCCAGCAGAGAGGACCAAGGCTTCGGCATTGCAAGACTGCATGTTTCCTTGATTATCACAAGCACACACACGAATGGTGAGTGTGCCAGTGCTGCTTTGAATCGGATAATCATTGTCAAAAATTAAAATTGGCAGCAAATACGTGCTCATTTTATTGCGGCTGTACCCATCTTTTCGAGTCATGATTCCTGCTGTATTATCTGTTAAAAAAAAAGTCAGATCAGTCTTTTAAATTTTGACTCTTAATGTTTCATAATATTTGCCTTTAAAAATGCTCTGTACCTTTATTGTCTACAATGGTGAAGTTTGGATTGAGGGGGAATTCTGGAACTGGTTCAAAAAAGAATTTGTGGCCTCGGGGAGGATCATCTTTGTCCATGACACTGACAGTCTGAATCAACTAAAACCGAAGAAAAATCAATTAAATATAGCACAAAAAGCAACTCTTGTTATTAGAAGACATTTAAAATCAGCGTTTGGGCTTTAAATGTATCACTAAAACTAGACCCCAAAAAAATTGCATTTTGAGAAAAATTTCCAGCATTTTTTATAGCTCTGTCTAATGAGGAGTAAAAAATGTCAATCAAGTCTCAGTTTGCAGAGCACCTCTATGATCATTTCCTACTTCCTGGCCACTATTGTATCCAAGAAAAGAAATCCAAAATTAGATCAAGTCAATATCTTTTGCCTTTTGACTTGTTAATATATACTTACAGTCCATTTTATTATGAATTGGTTACCAACATCTTGCCTCCACTAGACAATGATTCTATCAAAAGCAAAGAACATAACATGGATTTTTTTTTTAAGCCATTATCACAACCACACCTAAAGATTAAGGAAACTATGAATATAGTTTTGGAAAAATGAGCAATATACCATATAATACCAGAAAGCAGAAGATTTTTTAAGCTTTGGGGTGCCATAATTACAATGAAATTGCATACTTTATTCAAAATGTTTGTTCTTCTTTTCAATGGTAACTGCAAAATTTAGAAGAATATATGAATAAAGCCTTATAAAGTTTTATAATACACTGTTGAATCTGAGAAATCATAGCACCTCTCAGCTGTGCTCCCTGTAGGTCAGAGGTGTGCCACAGTGGGAAGACGGAACAGCAAATGACAGGCTGGGCAGTGAAATGCTAAGTGAGCATTTTATCCTGGATAAAATACAAAGCCACACATCGGGGTGCCTGTTTTCCAGTCCTGGGTCTGCCATCTGTGTGATTTGTAATCACAGTCATTTAATTACCATTACTTTCAAATCCTCTTCTACAAAAACAAATAGTTTCACCACTTCCAGCTATCACAGTCCAACATTCTGTGATGAAGAATTAGTAGAGTTTTGCAGTAATTTAATGTATCCTTCATTGTGGTTATTGTGTATTCTCTAAGTCCATACCAGGAGGCTCAGTGATAAAATACTATATTAGTGTAAAAAGTGATCATATTCAGCATTTTCCTAAAATCACTTTAGTGATGTCTCAAATATTGCTATATAAGATGACCTCGTAACTCTTCTACAATCTTTTTTTATCTCACTAATATTAAAGCTTAAAACAGACAAAATATAACTAATCTCAAACCAAAATGACCTGATTGAGCAACTGAAAGTGGCAAATGTAATCAGCAAGAATTATTATGATGATTTCCTTTATATTAACACAGGTCAATTTTATTTTCTTACTTTGTGTTTTATTTAATAATATATTTTCATCCTATTCATGATTATATATCACTACTAATATAATTATGAATCCAGGTAGGAACTTTTTATATATGTGATATCTATTATGTACCTGGTATATAAATTAAAGCATATATTATAATTTTCATATTTTATCATATTTTATCAATATTTTATAATTCATATTTTTAAGATTAGTGTGAGTTGTTTGGTATGGGAGATAAAGAACTGACAAGGTGAACTGACAATAGTTTTCATGAAAAAAACAAAGCTCAAGTAAATTAATGCAATATCACTTGCCTTGGTGAAGAGGAAAAAATGGTTTTTAAGTTTATAATAACTTACCTGCCCAGGTTTTGCATTTTCACAAACAAATGTTTCATAGTACATGGCCAATTCTGGAGCGTGGTCATTTATATCTAGAATTCTGATGAAGACAGGAATGTGGCTACTTTGTTTTGAGTTATCTGCAGTAAGAACATGTGTAAGATTTTAGTCTCATTTACAGAGTAGCAGTGGTATTTTTTGTCCCATTTGTAACTTAGCAACACATTTCTAGGGTATTCACTTTTTGATTGGATTGCTGATGTATATCTCAGCTTTCTTACATGGTTCAGGTGAAAATCATGATAGAATGAGGAGAATATAATTGAGAGTGAATATTATTTGTAAGTATTCTTTTCTTAGACTGATTATTTTATGATTAGATCATGTTTTATTCTACAGTAAGATGTAAAAGAAAGCCAAATTTAAAATGAATGAATATTTTCTAATCCTTAAGTTAAAAATCCAACACTGTAAGTAATTTCTCTCAGCTCTAATAATAAAATCATCCCACTCAGGAAAAAGTTTATTTAATCTATTATTTTAAGACTTTGGTGAAAAATAATGTGCTCAGATGGATGTATTTCCAACTTACTTATTTCTGTAGCTGTGACGGTTATATTGTGCCAAGGAGTTGATTCTCTGCTAGAGGTTTCAAGGTGAAAATAGAGCCATTTTCTGAGTGAATACTGAAAATCCGGTCCATGTCAGTATGCCGATCAACAGAGTACCTAGCAGGAAAGAGATTCATCATTCCAGGCACTGTTTAAGATTACAGCTCATCTACCATTTCATAAAGTTAGAGGCAATTCACACAATGGTCTGATAAAGAAGACAAGTGAAATACTGATGATTTTCTTGAATTTTTATTTAGTGTAATTGTCATTTAGACAATTTGATACATTTGACTGATTTCATTATTACTATTATATGATTATGTGCACTTCAGAGTCATTATTGACATTTGTGAGTTCTTGTGGCAGCTTTTAAGTGAGTTTTTAATAGCCACTTGATTTATTTATCCTATTATAGACCTATTGCAATACTTGAGACATATTAAACGGCCATATTAAATTTGATAGAATCAATTCCATTGGGTAAATTGAAATTAAGTTGCAAATAACACATGAAAATGTGTTTCCACAGAGTCCTTATAAGTGGATATGCAGAGGCTGTTGTAAAATACATGGGTCTTGAATGGTTCTCTTCAAGGATTATTTCAGCTGAATCAAATGTCCTCCTCCACTCTCTCCCTTTCAGTTCAGTTCAGTTCAGTTGCTTAGTCATGTCCAACTCTTTGCAACACCATGAATCGCAGCACGCCAGGCCTCCCTGTCCATCATCAACTCCTGGAGGTCACTCAGACTCATGTCCATTAAGTCAGTGATGCCATACAGCCATCTCATCCTCGGTCGTCCCCTTCTCCTCCTGCGCCCAATCCCTCTCAGCATCGGAGTCTTTTCCAATGAGTCAACTCTTCGCATGAGTTGGCCAAAGTACTGGAGTTTCAGCTTTAGCATCATTCCCTCCAAGGAAATCCCAGGGCTGATCTCCTGCAGAATGGACTGGTTGGATCTCCTTGCAGTCCAAGGGACTCTCAAGAGTCTTCTCGAACACCACAGTTCAAAAGCATCAATTCTTCGGCGCTCAGCCTTCTTCACAGTCCACTCTCACATCCATACATGACTACTGGAAAAACCATAGCCTTGACAAGTGGGACCTTTGTTGGCAAAGTAATGTCTCTGCTTTTGAATATGCTATATAAATTGGTCATAACTTTTCTTCCAAGGAATAAGCGTCTTTTAATTTCACGGCTGAAGTCACCATCTGCAGTGATTTGGAAGCCCCAAAAAATAAAGTCTGACACTGTTTCCACTGTTTGCCCATCTATTTCCCATGAAGTGATGGGACCAGATGCCATGATCTTCGTTTTCTGAATGTTGAGCTTTAAGCCAACTTTTTCACTCTCCTCTTTCACTTTCATCAAGAGGCTTTTTAGTTCCTCTTCACTTTCTACCATAAGGGTGGTGTTATCTGCATATCTGAGGTTATTGATATTTCTCCCGGCAATCTTGATTCCAGCTTGTGCTTCTTCCAGTCCAGTGTTTCTCATGATGTACCCTGCATATAAGTTAAATAAGCAGGGTGACTTACTTCAAGTAAAAACTGAAATGACAAAAGGCCACAGAATTACATGACTCTCTCTCATCAGGTATGTATGTAAGATGTCAATCTAAACTTTATATTATTCAGTGACTGGCAAAATAATGCCCACCTTCCTCCAATCGATGTCTATCTCCTAATCCCTGGAAACTGTACATGGTTTGCTTTACGTGGTAAAAGTAACTTTCCAGGTGTGATTAAGGTTAAAGACATTGAGATGGGAGATTAAACTTTATTTGTGTGTGCTAGTCACTCAGTCCAACTCTTTGCGACCCCATGGATTGTAGTCTGCCAGGCCTCTGTCCATGGAATTACTCAGACAAATATACTGAAGTGTATTGTCATTCCCTTCTCCAGAGGATCTTCCTGACCCAGGGAGTGAACCCTGGTCTCCCACATTGCAGGCAGATTCTTTGCTGTCTGAGCTACAGATTAATCCTATGAACCCTTAAAAGTTGAAGAAGAAGGCAGAAAGGTAAAATTCTAGCTTACATGAAAATCCTTCCGTTACATCAGGCCATGTTAGCTGTACTAGTTACCATTTTTGCATATTTTAAATTTCTGCTGTTGAATGTTTAATTGAGCAATGTAAGAATCTAAGTGCATCTCACATGTTAATGGAAATCTTGGTAGAACAGATTCTGATTCACTAGATCCAGCATGCGAACAGTTGTTCGGCAATTCTAACAAGCTTAGGTGAATCCAGGTTGTAAGTCCAGTGACAAGGTTTTGTATTACAAGGTTATAGACCATGAGATAAACTGGTTAGAATAAGGACAGCTAAGAGAAGAACAATGGCAGAGAGCTAACAGACTAATCAGCATCAAGTGGCATCTTGATTTTTCTAGGTTTCTATTAAAGACACTTAGCAAAATGAACTCCCTCTTAATCTGGTGAATTTGAGAATTAACAACAACTCCCATTAAGATTCTGTAATATATCCATTATTGGGCACTGACTTTGACAAAAATTAGTAATAGATATTTAGGTTTCTAACATTGTGAAACATTGGTAATTTTTGACATATTGGATGAAAATGGATTTATCTAAAGGCTATGTTTTTATGTTTGGATTATTATAATAAAATACACATAACATTCTACTTTTATAAGAAATATGCTTAACTTAAGGGATCCATTGACTGAGCGACTTCACTTTCACTTTTTACTTTCATGCATTGGAGAAGGAAATGGCAACCCACTGCAGTTCTTGCCTGGAGAATCCCAGGGACAGGGAAGCCTGGTGGGCTGCCGTCTATGGGGTTGCACAGAGTCAGGCACGACTGAAGCGACAGCAGCAGCAGCAGCAGCAAGGGATCCATTAATAAATTCAGATTTCAAAAATAATTTTAACTATATAGTATGTGATGGTACTTATGTAATTTATTCTCTGCTACATTTTGTAAACTTATTATTTCAAATCCACAAATACAGTTCAAAGTGAGTATTTGGGCATGCGGACATATACATATTAATGTATATATATTGGATTTCATCTTAAGATAGAATAACTAAAAGCTTTGTATACGTGTTCTCAGATTTCTTTCTGACTTCACTTCCCACATATGAAACTAGGTCAGTTACCTCCTTGTTATCCTTTGGACATGTTGTGCAATGGACAGTAGAGCTATATGGAAATGGTAGTGTCCCATTATTTTTGCAAATGGAGTAGGAAATGGCAACCTATGCAAGTATTATTGCTTGAAAATTCCAGGGACAGAGGAACCTGGTGGGCTGCAGTCTGTGTGTGGATTGCAGAGTTGAACATGACTGAAGTGACTGAGGACATTTTTGTAATAATTATGATTGTAATTTTTCTGCATAGCTGTGTATGTATACCTGTGTGTGTGTGTGTGTGTGTGTGTGTGTGTGTGTGTATATATATATATATATATATATATATATAAAATATTTATATTTCTTAGAGACAAAAGTTATGTTGGGTTACAACTAAGAATTCATTGTCAGCAAAGGATCTGAAACAGTTCTTTTTTTAAAAATAAACATCAGTGTATTAAAATCAAGACTAAAAGTCATATGAATTTTTTTCTTTTTAATTTTTATTCCTTGGTGGTGGTTGTGGTTTAGTTGCTAAGTTAGGTTCAACTCTTGTGACACCATGTCTGTAGCCCACCAGGCTTTTCCATCCATGGGATTTCCCAGGGAAAAATACTGGACTGAATTGCCATTTCCTCCTCCAGGGGATCTTCCAGAGCCAGGGATCCAACTGGAGTCTCCTGCTTTGCAAGCAGATTCTTTACTGGTGAGCAATCAGGGAAGTTCTTTTATTGCTTAAGTAGTGTTACAATCAAACAAGATAGAGTGTTTTCTATCTCTAGGTTTCAATTTTCCTAAAATTTAGCCCTTAATGTAGCCTGAGAGTTACTGGAATATTAAAAAAAAAATGTTATTCCTAAAATACTTGGACCAAATTTTACTTATCAATACAAACAATCCTAAAAGAAACACAAAGAAAGTAAATAAAAGAGCATAACCCAATCACATCTATGTGTTGAATGAAACACAGTTCATAATTTTCACCTTTATATTTTTATCTCCATCATTGGAAAGTCAGTAGCTAACCATAATCTGCTTATTGATGAAAAGATCTCTGATTTCCTCCTATCATTTGCATCAGAGATCAAGAAGAAAATAAAAATTTCTTTGTTCACATTGTTACTTGCCCTAGAGATTTGTGTGAGAGTTTCTGTGATTGTGGAATAATTAATAATTCTTACATTACATAAATCTAGCTTTGACTTGGCACTTGTGTGGCATCAAAATAAGTCCATGTTTCTTGCTGCCCCACTCTTAGTTTTAACCTTGAAAGGTGCCATCTTCAAGTTAAGAATTCATGAAGAAGAATCACTTTGATTATTTATAAATAGTTCACTTTAATATTAACACTGCAAACTTCTGGGTGTGTATTTATAAGTTTGCCCATTGCAAATTATATCTTGCCATTTTTCAAATCCCAGAGATAATTTTCATTTATTTAGCAACCAATGTTCTATTTTGAACACAGAATAGGATGTTCTGGTTAACCTATTAATAATAAATACACCAGATTACAACAAGTGTTCAAAAGGAGGCTGAAAAACACTTAATGAGAGACAAAACTATCTCTATGCCTCAGCAGATAGCTTAATAAAACAATTTTTAATTGATCTTCTTATATTGAATTTTTAATAGTAAGTTAAAAAAATCATTGGCATGAATTTTTGAATGAATATCTTATGGAGAAACAGGAGCCAATCATATAAGCAGCAAAAAGAGCAAGGTCAAAAGGTTACAAGAAAGCTGAGACTGTGGAACCTAAGACCTGGTTCTAGCTTGTTTTCTTTATTGTTGTTGTTGTTTGTTTGTTTTTCAAGTCTACAATTAAGGATTAAACACATACATGTATATGCATGGCTGAGTCCCTTTGCTGTTCACCTGAACCTACCACAACATTATTAATCAGCTATATCCCAACATAAAATAAAAAGTTTAAAAACAAATAAATAGATAACCAATAAGGACCTATTGTTGTCACAGGGGACCTAAATGGGAAACTTTGAAAAATAATTGGTATATTTATAGGTAGAAGAAAAGTGCTTCCCTGGTGGCTCAGACTATAAAGAATCCTCTTGCAATGCTGGAGACCTGGGTTCACCCCCTGGGTTGGGAAGATCTCCTAGAGGAGGGCATAGCAACCCACTCCAGTATTCTTGCATGAAGAATCCCCATGGACAGAAGAGTCTGGCAGGTGACAGCCCATGGGGTTACAAAGAGTCAGAAAGAATTGAGTGATTAAGCACATCATCACTCTTCTGTACACCTGAAACTAATACATCATTGTTAATCAGCTATGCTCCAACATTAAAAAAGAAAAATTCTTAAAAAGAAAAAGAAGCAAACACATAGCAGATCCTTGTATTTTCACCTACTACAAAAATGTTAGTTAAATTACAGATACCAGAACAAATCAACAAATCAGTAATATGCAGAAATATGTCACGGATAGCATTCATTTCCCTTTTCTGTATCCCAGATATATCTTCCATTAATTCAATATACTTAGGCTGCGAGTTTGTTAATCATTTTTTTTCAGCTACTGCTTTCCAGAACTGTGTCTTCCAGCTACAAATTAAAACTTTCCTTGAGAATGTGACTATACTGTTTGAACAAATAATTCATAACATTTTTTGGAAATACGAGTGACATAATTTTGAAATTATCATTATTTTACTTTCTGTAATGAAAGAAAATATTATGAAAATACTAATATATATGAAGGCACTTATTCCAGTTTATTGTGGAATCATGTACTTTACTGTGATATAACTAATTTTCTCACCAGCAAGTTTGTTTTTTACTTCTCTGCATGACTGCTGTAGAACTGATTTCTTCTAAAATTTGTTGAATTTTAAATATGTTGAGCATAAAATAGGTGTGAAATGAGACAACATAGTCTTTCAGAAATTGTAAAGCTATAATGAACCTTAAAACTAGTAAATCAAGAATAACTAATGAGGTGACACAGAGTTGACAACAGCTGCTCATTGTAACCAGAATCTTATGTTGCAAGTGGCAGCTGTATTTCAGAAAATATGTTTCATGGACAGATTTACTGTAGGTGAGAATTACTTCCCAAACTTCCCTGGTAAATGTTTCTCCATGATGTTTATCATAGCCTATTCAAGCTCTGGGGTTCTGTCATCCTTCTAAAGGATTCAGACAAACAAAAGAGTCAAATATTACAATGTTGCATTCTGGTTGAATTCCCTGGTGGCTCAGATGGTAAAGCGTCTGTCTACAATGAGGGAGATCTGGGTTCAATCCCTGGGTGGGGAAGACCCGCTGGAGAAGGAAATGACAATCCACTCCAGTGCTATTGCCTGGAAAATCCCATGGACAGAGAAGCCTGATAGGTTACAGTACATGGGGTCGCAAAGAGTCGGACACGACTGAGCGACCACTTTCACACTGTAATTGAATATCTAAAGCTTTTTTTTAATGTACATTTTTATGGTAACAAGATGAGTTTAACATTATATTTTCAGGCATGGCCTTATATTTTATCAGATTTGGCAGCATAATTTTAGAAGCATAATTTCAAGTTCATTTGTTCCCCAAATATTTTTCTTCCCTTTGTCACAATTCCTGAGACTTTACAGGTAAAACTACTGCTCATTGTTTATTTAAGATGTAAGTACCCTATAAAAGTGAATATTTCTGGTAGAGCTATGAATTTAAAAATGTATCAGCCACTTTTATGTATCATAAAAAAGTTGCAAGTTTTACTAAGCAGTCTTTGACCAAGAATTTTTTCTCCTGAAATTGTATCACGTGGAAATTATCAGATATAATGTGTGAGATATAGACTCACACACTATGAGTCAGACATGATTGAGTGACTTTCACTTCACTGCATATATATGTGTGTGTGTATATATATATATATATATACTATATATAGATAATAGAAGTTTATTAAGAAAGGTAATGACATTAGCAAATATTTACAATTAGTAAAATATATAAACCCATAAATATTGCAAGAGTTCTACTTAATAATAAATAATTAGGAGATTGATAAGTTGTTTGAAAGATGAAGTACTTGATGGAAGTAGAATAAATAGCACTGGTGTATCTCTAAGGGGATAATTATAGACATCTTATTTGCTGTAAAATTATCTGTGCAATACATTTTTCTAAAATGAATGGCTATAATTATATAATCTTGAAAACTTGAAAGCTTGAAAAGATATGAATGTTCTCACATATAAAATAACAGGGATTATATTTACCACCTGTTTCGACACTAAAAGCCAAATGAAATATACAAAACAATTATTTTTGAAGTATTATATATCAGGGGACAGAGAGGGTAATTCCTGGGCAAAGAGGAAGAAATGATGCAATCCTCTAAACTGGCTTTGGCTTCAGGGGTTTCTAGGTAATAACGCAGGAAGTAGGAGTCTAGGTGGAGCCTGTCAATCCCTTGAGTTCAAGAGATGATTCTGAGGGTCCAAGGAGACTAATGTGGGCTACAATTTTCTGGATTGAGTACTTCAGGGGATAGAACTTCACAGAGAACGACAGAAATATGAAAAGAATCCCACTCAACTCTTCAGCTAAGTACTGGTCAGAATACACATGAGAACAAGTAAAATCTATGGCTTCCATAGATGTAACCAATTATAAGGTCTGGTGGGAGCGAAGTTGAACTGGCATGTGTCTGGAAATAACTCTAGTTCCCACCAGCCAAAGTGGAAAATTCATCACTCATGGGGCTTTGTTGGACTACTCAGAAATGTCTTACCCGATTTATGGGGCAAAACCAGTTATAGACAAAGGACTGCTGAAGAAAGAGCCAAAAGGTTTACACTATTTCAAGTAACTTAGCCACACATCTTAATACAGTTCAAGAGTATTTATAAAAATATAAAGCTGTCACACACTAAACACAGTATAAACACAATATTTTTTGTGCAATCAGAAATCACAGGTAAGTATGGAATGGGAAATGTGACTTCAAACAAAAATCTGTCAACTAAAACTAACCTGGATATTACATAGTTGACAGAATTAGCGGACAATGATATTTTAACAGTTATTTTAAACGCATTCTGAATATTTAACTTGGAGAAGGAAATGGCAACTCATCTCAGTATCTTGTCCAGAGAATACTGTGACAGAAGAGTCTGGTAGATAATAGTCTGTACAGTCACAAAGAGATGAAAGAATAAGGATACACACACACACACACACACACACACATATTCAGTTCAGTCGCTCAGTTGTGTCTGACTCCTTGCGACCCCAGGCACGCCAGGCCTCCCTGTCCATCACTAACTCCCGGAGTTCACTCAGACTCACGTCCATTGAGTCCGTGATGCCATGCAGCCATCTCATATATATCTCCTTCATAAAGCTTCTAGAAAAGAAACTACAGTCTGTGAGTTGCAAATCATCCTATAATGGAAGTAATGGAATTAAATCAGGTTAGGTATTGAAAAAAATATTAGTAAACTTTAAAAGAAAAATGAATAGGAACTATTTAAAATGACTAAGGTGAGGGAGATTAAAAAATTAGAGTACCAGTGAGCTGTGTTGCACTTTCAAGAGACCTAACATAATTAAAATTAAATGATCTGAAAGAGAGGAACGTAGGGCAAAATTATTGAAGAAACAGTGATTGAAAAGTTTTCCAAGTTTGACAAAAGCCATAAACTCACAGATCCAAGAAGCTTGATAAGCTTCAAGTACAAAATATATGAAGCATATTATAGAAAGTCACATCATAATCAAATCACTTAAAGCTTTTGACAAAATTTAAATGCATCCTAAGAAACAACTAAGTTATTAAGACAAAAATAACCATAAAGACATTTCAAAATATTTACTTTAGGATTTAGAAAAAAGCAATAACTACCCTCAATCTAAAATTCTACACCCAGCAAGAAAAGAATGATACCATTAAAAAAGGAAACATTGAATAATTCAAAATAAAGCACAGTATTAATCCAAACAAGGCAGAAAATAGGAATGATGAAACAAAGAAAAGATAGAGCAATTAGAAAACAAACAGCAAACAAGCATGAGGTATATAATAACTGAGATAAAAAATACACTAGAAGGACTCAACAGATTATGTGATACAGAGGAATTGAACAGCAATCTGGAAGACAGAGTATGGAAATCATTGAAGATAAGTAGGAAAAAGGAAAAAAAATGAAAATAAAGGAGGAAAACTTGCAAGACTTCTAGTACAACATCAAGCACAATAAGAATCATATTTTGTGGTCCAGACGAAGAGAAACAGAGAAACAGAAAGAGAGCACATTTGAAGACATGATAGCAGAAAAATTTCCTAACCTGAGAAAGGAAACAGGCATCTAGGCCAGAAAGCACAGAGTCCAAAACAGGACCAGCCCAAAGAGGACCGCACCAAGACATATTGTAATGAAATGAGAAAATTAAAGAGAGGATATTAAAAGCTGGAAGGGAAAAGTAACATATATATATATATAAGGGAATGCCCATAGGCTATCCGTCAACCGTTCAACAGTTACTACACAGGACAGAAGATTTATATATTTTAAATATACTACACAGTATATTTAAAGTGATGAGAGGAAAAACCTACAAGCAATAATATGCTCCCTGGCAAGATTTCACTGAGATTTGATGGAGACATCAAAGGTTTTATAGACAAGCAAAAACTAAAGAGTTCAGAACCATAAAACCAACTTTAAAAAAAATTTAAAGGGATTTCTCTGAGTGAAAATGAGCAGCAGAGCTAGAAATGTATGAAAAGAATCTCATTTGTAAAGGCAACTATATAGTAGAGGTGGTGAATCAATGATGTATGACACTAATAGAAAGGTTGAAAGACCAAAGTAGTAAAATATTGCATATATACAAGTAGTTAAGGGATACATAAAACAAAGTAATGTAAAATATGAAGTCAAAAACATTAGATGTAGAGGGGATTTGTGGAGTAAAAATGCAGTGCTGGCTGTTAAAATCTGTTTGAACTTAAGACATATGCAGGTTGAAATTCATATATATATATGAATCTATAAAAATTCATATGTGTGTGTGTGTGTGGGTGTGTGTGTGTGGGTGTGTGTGCGGGTGGGTGTGTTTGTGTGAACTGATGTATATAAACCTCATGGTAACCACAACCTCATGATAACTCCCAAGAACAAAAATCAGGACCAGATGTCTTCATAGCTGAATTCTACCAAACATTGTAGGAATTAAAACCTATCCTTTTCAAACTATTACATAAAATTTTAAAGGAATGGATAACTCTGAATGCATACTAAGAGGACAGCACCATCTCGAACCACTCAAATATCCATAAGAGATACATTCATACAAAAGAGAAAGGAATCCAAACGAAGACTGAAGGCAACCATAAATTCAGAAGGCAGAAGAGAAAAGAAGAAAGGAACAAAATAGCCCTACAAAACAACCCCCAAACCATTAATAAAGTGACAGTAGGTACATAGCTATCAATAATTACCTTATGTATACTATCATGTAAGAAACGAATTGCCAGTCTATGTTCGATGCAGGATACAGGATGCTTGGGACTGGTGCACGGGGATGATCCAGAGAGTTGATATGGGGTGGGAGGTGAGAGAGGGGTTCAGGATTGGGAACTCATGTACACCCGAGACAGACCCATGTCAATGTATGGCAAAACCAATACAGTAATATAAAGTAAAATAAAGTAAAAATAAAAATTAAAAAAATGCAAATGGACCAAATTAAAACAAAAATAACAATACAAAACCTTTGGGACACACTAAAAGCAGATCCAGAGGGAAGTTTATAGCAATGCAAGCTTGTAAACAAGGAGAATCTCAGAGACAACCTAATTTTACACCTAAAGGAACAAAGAAAAGAAGAAAAAATAAAATCCAAAGTTAGTAGAAGAAAAACATTTATAAGAGGCAGAAATACATGAAATAGACAATAAAAAATAAGCAAACAAGGAAACAATAGGAAAGATCAACAAAACTAGGAATTAAGTCTGTAAAAATAAACAAAACTGATATATTTTGAGCCAGATTCATTAAGAAAAAAGAGAGTGGGTCCAAATTAATAAAATCAGAAATGAAAAAAAAGAGAAGTTACAACCCACAACACAGTCCTCAATAAAACTAGAAGAAACAAAAATGTCCTTATTATGGACAATGGAAAAGACAAGGAAAAACTAAACCAAATCTGAGGGACAAAAGCCATGGGTTGCTTTTTGTACAAGTTCATCCTTGAGGCTCTGCTATGTACTACTGAATTTAGTCATATTAGTTTATGAATGTGAAACCTTGTTAATTATCTCTAAAAATCAGTCCTAGAAAGCAGAATGTATAAGTTAAAGAATTGGCTGTGCATTCAGCTCAACAATAGTTTGAATCCTGCCTGCTAATTAATTGTATAGGGTCCTTGGTAAAGCTCTTTAAACTCTTTGCATTTCTCTATTTATTTATTTTTAATAATATAGATGTACATGTCAATCCTGAACTTCCAATCTATCTCTTCCCCTGTGCTTCCCCTCGAGTAACCACAAATCTATTCTCTAAGTCTGTGAGCTTCTCTGATGGCTCAGTAAGGAAAGAATCACTTGCAGTGCATGACACTGGAGAGGCAAGTTCGGTCCCTGGGTTGAGATGATCCCCTGGAGAAGGAAATGCCATCCCACTCCAAGCTTCTTGGAGAATTCCATGAAAGGAGGAACCTGGTGGGATATAGTCCATGGGGTCACAGAAAGTTGGACATGACTGAGCAGCTAACACACACACACACACATGCATAACTGAATCACTTTGTTATACACCTGGAATTAATACAATATTGTTAATCAACTATGCTCTACTATAAAATAGTTTATTTAAAAAGTATAGGTGATAGTGATGTACTTGCTTTATACTATTGTGATGAGATTTAAATGATCTGATACTTTGGATAGTTCCCAGTTTATAGCAAGGGCACAATAAATAACAATTACTTTATAGAGGAAAAGATAGACAAAATATTTGAATCTCATATCATGAATCAAATGCCATCATTTGAGTAGAAAAGCATTTTATTGCTTATCACTTGATTCAATGTAAAGATTAAAACCTTTGTGTAGAAAAGGGTGTTAAAATGATTAAACTTAATAAAATCCTTGATGTTATCTGAATAAATAAATATCCTTGGCAACATGGAAAATCAACTTGCCTTTCTCAAGTTAATCAACATTCATGAATTCCTATATGCAAGATATACCAAATGAATGAGGAAAGATTATTAAGAGGCTGTCTCCTTTATACTGCAGAATACTCAGTATAGGGCAATTCAGTTCAGTTCAGTTCAGTCGCTCAATCCTGTCCGACTCTTTGCTACCCCGTGAATCGCAGCACGCCAGGCCTCCCTGTCCATCACCAACTCCCGGAGTTCAATCAAACTCAGGTGCATCGAGTCGGTGATGCCATCCAGTCATCTCCTCCTCTGTCGTCCCCTTCTCCTCCTGCCCCCAGTCCCTATCAGCATCAGAGTCTTTTCCAAGTAGGGCAATAAATTGTTCTTAATCTAAAACAGTCAATATCCAGTCACTTGTCTAAAACTTTCTAACAGTGAGTATTGTTAACTGACAAAAGGTAAAATCAGTGACTTTGTTAAAAACATAAATGTGGAATTTTAAGCATAAATATTTGGTATCACAAATACTAGGTCTAAATGAAGGCACATCCAACACTGACTACTATGTTTTTGGAAATTGCAAAATCTATCAAGAATAGATATTTATTGAGCATTTATAACTATTGGTCTCTACAGTCCCTTATGCAATTTTTCCCTTTATGCATTTTTATATACATGGTAAATTATTTCTATTTCAATATGTCAAAGAACACAAAAACACTCTGAACTTCCTTTTGTTACTTAAAAAATAAATTCACATATAAGCGATGCCAAAGCCAATCAGCCACACTCAATTTCAATAAAAAGTAAATAAACATAATTTTGGATGTAAACCTGCTGGAACATACGTGTAGACCACTGGAAAACTAGATTACTTATTTCATTTTAAGAGTTTTGTTTTATACAGCATGATAATATAAAATTAATACTCTTTATGCATGATGATATAAAAGTATCAAATAATCTTTCATCCATTGATATTATGTTTTATATTAACGTCGAACAATATACAAATATATGATTCGAACCTGAACATTTACTTAAAAGAGAAAGTTACATGAATTCTTTTGTAACTAACCTAAAACTGCCAAATGGTTCAAGCTAAACTCTAAGTACTAAGTACATATTAAAACTTCATGAATTGTTTATTTTAAAAATATATTAATTAACCAACAAATTAAACTCAGTGTATATTTAGTGCAAAAAATGTAGCTTTGTAAATTAACATGAATAGTTATTACATCTAAATGTAATGCCTATATATGTTGCTCTCATTGCTTTTCTATGTATGATATATGACATGAATTGTAGGAAATTTGGGCATTTCCAATACATGTTTAATTAATATTAAAATTAAAAAATTGTATAAATTTAGTTCATTTTACAATGTGGTATTAGTTTCTGGTAAGCAACAAAATAGTTCAGTTTATACTACATGTCAATATATATATTCTTCTTATACATTCCCATCCATTATAGATTATTACAAGATATTGAATATAGTTTCCTTTGCTACCTGGTAAGTACTTGTTGGATAAAAAAATTAAATTTTAAGTGAAGTATAATTTTAGCTATTTTATTATCCTAGTCAAACATTAACAAACAATATAGTGTTTGTTCTTTTAGTCTTCTTTGTCTTTGTCTTTATCAGCATAACTACCCATCTTCATCCACTCATCCTATTTATCAATTTATATCACAATTACATTTATATTCTCCTTAAGCATAACTTGAGCTTACCTGGTGGCTCAGATGGTAAAGTTTCCACCTGCAATGTGGGTTTGATTCCTGAGTTGGGAGGATCTCCTGGAAAAGAGAACAGCTACCCACTCCAGTATACTGGCCTAGGGAATTCCATGAATAGAGGAGCCTGGCAGGCTACACACTCCACAGGATTAAAAAGAGTCGGACATGATTGAGCGATTTTCACTACACTTCACTTAAGCATAATTTATGGCACATTTGAAAGCTTTGAAATGGTTAATACAATCTTTACACTTTGAGAAATTATTACACTATTCTGCACAAATAATATTAATTTTTAATAGTTTCACTTTCCTCAAATATCACTACTGTCTTTACCAATCCTGTGTGTTATTAATGAAATAAGTTGATGCTTTGTTTCCCAAAAATTTTTATGTAAAGTGTGCCTAGGGAATAATTTCAAAGTTATTTCATCAATTTTCCAGGTATCTATTAATAACTTTTCTAGAAGAACATTTTTCAAGAAAATTGTATTTAGATCTCTTATTATTTGAACTATGATTTGTCTAAGAAGGACAGTGAGATAAGGATTGCTCCAATAACTAATGGATTAAACATGGACACAGGAGCCAGATAGCTTGAACCTCAAACCAGCTTTTCCAGTGACTAATATTTTGACATGCTATTTAAATGCTCAGTACTACAGTCTTCTCATCGGCAGAAAGATAAAGTAATAGGAACTGCCTTGTTAAGTGTGATATGTGTGTTTAGTTGCTCAGTCATGTCTGACTCTCTGCGACCCCATAGACTGTAGACAGCCAGGCTTCTCTCTCCATGGAGATTCTCCAGGCAGGAATACTGGAGTGGGTTGCCATGCCTTTCTTCAGGGGATCTTCTCAACTCAGGGGTTGAACCCAGGTACCCTGCATTACAGGCAGATTCTTTACCATCTGAGCCAATAGGGAAGCCCAAAGTGTGATGAGTCAAAGGAATCAATATATCCAGAGCACTCAAAAAGCAGCACAGCTGTCTTTGTTATGGAAGCATTTGATCTTATTACTGTATTTGACCACATATTGTACATTTTTTTCACACAACTTGTAAATAATGAGTGATTGTTATATATCTTCAAACTTAGGTTTTCTCAAAACACTTACTTTATTAAATTGTTCACTGCATCTGGGTCATATGCTGTCACCTGTCCAATAATGCTGCCTTCCTTTACATCTTCATCTACTTCTATCAAATAAAAGACTTTACTGAACACAGGAGGCTCATCTATATCTTCCACAGATATTTTAACCACAGCTGTGTCTTTGAAAGGTCCCAGGTGTAAGAATCGTGGATCAGGATGAGTGTTACTTGCATCCACTTTTAAAGTGTACAGCATCTTGTTTTCAAAATCTAAATTCTAAAGTGAAATGAATAAGAAAAATTAGTATAACATAGCAGACATGACAAGCAGAGAAAATATCAAAATGTAATAAACACCTCTCCAGTAGTTCCAGTAATTTTGGTTAAATAAGTTTCCCAATTATTTCTTCATGGGTATATCAACTAAGTTAGTACTTTTTTTTTTTATTTTTACCTTACATGTTTATAAAGAGTAGTTGAATGTAACAGTATAACATTAATAATGATTTACACTTATTAATACATTTTACATTTTGGTGGTCATGGGTAAATGAAATATCTAATAAATAAATAGGCTGTTTATTTATTATTATATTATATATTATTATTTTAAAGTTATAAAAATTTGAAATCAGCAGAAATATAAAGTAGATATAGCAGGCTATTCATATAAGTTGCTTCCTTAAGTCCTACAGTTCTAAAAATTGTGTTTTAAAGAGAAAAAAAAATAATCTGAATGCCGTGGAAAGCAAGAATTGAACTGAATCAAACCAGTTAAATTAGTGTGATGTAATGTAGTCAATATTTAGCTGGAGTATACTATGTAACATTTTATAATATTCTCCTTCACTGCTTTAAAATTTAAGAAATCTTAAAAATTAAGGCAGAAATAAATGCAAAAGAAACAAAAGAGACCATAGCAAAAATCAACCAAGCCAAAAGCTGGTTCTTTGAAAGGATAAATAAATAAAATTGACAAACCATTAGCCAGACTCATCAAGAAACAAAGAGAGAAAAATCAAATCAATAAAATTAGAAATGAAAATGGAGAGATCACAACAGACAACACAGAAATACAAAGGATCATAAGAGACTACTATCAGCAATTATATGCCAAAATGGAGTATTACTCAGCCATTAAAAAGAATACATTTGAATCAGTTCTAATGAGGTGGACGAAACTGGAGCTGATTATACAGAGTGAAGTAAGCCAGAAAGAAAAACACCAATACAGTATACTAACGCATATATATGGAATTTAGAAAGATGGTAACGATAACCCTGTATGCGAGACAGCAAAAGAGACACAGATACTAGAAGGTCTTTTGGACTCTGTGGGAGAGGGTGAGGGTGGGATGATTTGGGAGAATGTCACTGAAACATGTATAATATCATATAAGAAACTAATCACCAGTCCAGGTTCGATGCAGGATACAGGATGCTAGGTGATGGTGTACTGGGATGACCCAGAGGGATGGTATGGAGAGGGAGGTGGGAGGGGGTTCAGGATGGGGAACACACGTACACCCATGGTGGATTCATGTTGATATATGGCAAAACCAATACAATATTGTAAAGTAATTAGCCTCCAAATAAAATAAATAAATTTAAATTTAAAAAAATAAAAAAATAAAATTTAAGTATCTTCCACCCTCATCTATTTTAATAGACATCACACATAAAAGTTTAAAAATTTGGAAATGTACATGAAATAATAGTGTTGTTATTGTTCAGTCGCTAAGTCCTGTGTGATTTTTTGCGACTCCATGGAATGCAACACACCAGCCTTCCCTGGCCTTCACTATTTCACTCACATTTATGCCCATCGAGTCAGTGATACTATCTAACCATCTCATCCTCTGCTGCCCCCTTCTCCTTTTGCTTTCAAGCTTCTCCAGCATCAAGGTCTTTTCCAATGAGTCAGCTCTTCACGTCAGGTGGCCAGAGTATTGCCATGGCAAAATAATGTCATGGAGAAATATAAAAATGACTTTTGAGATTACTTGATCCTAGTTTTACTTGTTGTTTTCTCTCAGCACATGCTGTTGACGTTTTATAGCAATTTTAAGTGTTAGTGATAAAGATGCTTAACTCGAAGAGAAATCACAACTATCCCCATTTGTGTGAAGGACAGTAGCATATAAAAGATGGAAGAAATAAATCCTAGGCTTTCTTACCTAAAAAAGCAAAAATAAAATGAAAAAATGAAGACAGCAAGAAGAAACCTGTTTGACAGTTATAATCCCTTCCTGCGTATCCTTGTCAGTGATGACATCGAACATGTCTGCTCCATCTCCTTCGGCAATGCTGTATTTCACCTCAGCATTTTCCCCCACTCAGGGTCATTGGCTTTTATCCTTCCAAGAGGAGTTCCAAGAGGTACAGACTCAGGAGAATGAAACTGGTACGTACCTGAAAGTTAAATCAAAGCTGTTTGATCTTTAGATAACAAAACTTTCATTTTCTCTGCTTTTTTTAACGTAAATTAATTTTAAGTTAGGAGAATTTTTCATCGTATTGAATTGCAAGCTGTCAAAAATTTACAGATTTATTAAGTTGGGAAAATAATTTATAAAGGTAGAACTCTCTCATTTTGTAAATGAGAAATCTGTGTTCCAGAAAGATTAAGTAGATATCTCAAGGTTATTTAGATGATAGATGGTAGCTCTGATATTAGAATTCAGAACTTTTTGACTTAAGAGGGCAGGAAAGCAATTGTTTACTGCTTTTTTGAAGGGTTCAGTATTATCATTATACATTATTCATATGCTAAATTATTTAGAACATACATTTATTCTTATATTCTAACTCAAGGACAGAAAAAAATAAATCCTTTCATAACAAGTTCACAAGGAGATCCAACCAGTCCATTCTGAAGGAGATCAACCCTGGGTGTTGACTGGAAAGACTGATGCTGAAGCTGAAACTCCAGTACTTTGGCCACCTCATGTGAAGAGTTGACTCATTGGAAAAGACTCTGATGCTGGGAGGGATTGGGGGCAGGAGGAGAAGGGGATGACAGAGGATGAGATGGCTGGATGGCATCACCAACTCAATGGACATGAGTTTGAGTGAACTCGGAGTTGGTGATGGACAGGGAGGCCTGGTGTGCTGCAATTCATGGGGCTGCAAAGAGTCGGACACAACTGAGCAACTGAACTGAACTGAAATTATTTAAAACACATTTATTCTTGTATTCTAACTCAAGGATAGAAAAAAATAAATCCTTTCATGACAAGTTCTTTCTTCATTTCCTTCTTTTCTTTTTTGCTTGTTAACGTCTTTTATTGGGATATGAATGCTTCTGTCTCCTGAAATGTTTACATTGTGCTGTCTCCCAAAGCATTTAAATTTGTGAGGTTTATTTAAGAGATAATTGGAAAATATCACAATAAATATTAATGAAAGTTAGAAATGTTTTTAAACATTTAATATGGGTTGATGTCTATATAAGGCCAAAGGTCTCTCAGTTAATTCTAACACTCATCCTCATAGAATGAAGCCAGGTATATTGTCCTCAGAGATAAGGCTCAAGGAAATCACCCTGTAAAATTGGGAAATGCAGAAGGCAAAACTAAGTCTCTCTGACTTCAAAGTCTGTTCTCTTTCCAATTTGCTTGGTTCTTAAGAAGAGAGACTTCTAAATCTAGCTACCGTGCATTTGAATTCTCATCACTGGGCAAGTTAGTTAAATTCTTTAACCCTTAATTTCCACATCTATAAAATCGAGATGATGATAGCAATTAACGCGTATGTTTGTTAAGTAGATTACATGAAATTATGTCGTTAAGATGCTTAGTTCATTTCTTAGTTCAAGATCATTTCTGCTATTACTATTACAGTTTCAAATCTTATGCTAAGATTATATTATATCATAGAATTATAGAGCAGCAAGTCATTTGAGAATTCATCAGATCATACTCTTTCAGTTTATATTTAAGGAAACTGATTTCAAAGTTTAGACTTATGTTAATTAAGCTTATTATTTATATTCTCAGTGAAGTTTATTTTTTAACATTTATCGTATGTATATGTCCACCATCCAGAGCTGTATCACCAAATATTCAAATTTGATTAGCTTGAAAAAATGCTTTATTGCATTAGAATCAATGTCAGAAATTGAATTGTCAGGGTCCTTAGTAGAGCATTTCAAGAAAGGGCCCCTTATGTTTTATTTGCTGCCAAATGGAAATATTTGCAGCAGAGAATCAAAGTCTATATTTATAGGGCCTTGCCGTGAGTGAGCGACTTCACTTTCACTTTGCACTTCCATGCATTGGAGAAGGAAATGGCACCCCACTCCAGTGTTCTTGCCTGGAGAATCTCAGGGATGGGGGAGCCTGGTGGGCTGCCATCTCTGGGGTTGCACAGAGTCGGACAGACTGAAGTGACTTAGCAGCAGCAGCAGCAGCATGGCTTGCAAAGAATCTATGGTTTAACATCCATACCTAAAAATGGCTACAACTGAAAGGCTACAGACTGGTGTAATTATTCACAAGTAGGTAACAGATACCAGAAAGTATTTAACATAGTTCAGATGTCATCACAGCCAAGGTATTCCATAAGGCTATGGGCGAATAAAAAAGAAAAATGTGGCCAATTAAACTAACTTGCACTGATTTTAATATAGTATTTGATTTCAGAGACATTAAAATATCAAAAAACCTGTTTTATAATTGGCTAAATAAGTAAGTAAGTAAAGTCACTCAGTCGTGTCCAACTCTTTGTGACCCCATGGACTGCAGCCCACCAGGCTCCTCAGTCCATGAGATTCTCCAAGCAAGAATACTGGAGTGGGTTGCCATTTCCTTCTCCAGGGGATCTTCCCAACCCAGGGATCAAACCCAGTTCTCCCGCATTGGAGGCAGACGCTTTAACCTCTGAGCCACCAGGGAAGTCAATTATAATTTTTATACACAAACAAGAGAACTGAGGCAAGTGGCAGACATGGATTTGAAACCAAGTGGTCAGCCTTGAGAATCCATACACATAACCAGGGAAAAGGTAATCAAAAGAACCAGATTATCTTAGAAATGTTGGGAAAGCTAGGCTGGAAAAGTTTGTAACTCTTCGAAAAGTAGGAGAGGATAATTAAAGTTACCAAAAAGAACCTCATTTCCTTGTTGTCTCCATTAACTACTCAATGATAAAAATGATTATAGTCACTTTGAAGTGATGCAGTATTAATAGCTCAGACGTGTCCGAATCTTTGCACCCTGTGGACAGTAGACCACCACGCCCCTCTGTCCATGGGATTCCCCAGGCAAGAATATTGGAGTGGGTTGCCATTTCCTCCTCTACGGGTCTCCCAACCCAAGGATCAAACCTGCATCTCCTGCACTGCAGGTGGATTCTTCACTTTAATAAGAGGGAAATTGTGACATTCTGTTGAAGGAGGGTTTTGGATTCATCTGTATGTATAAACTAGGAGCAAAAACATTTAACTGTTCACAGCATGTTTGATAAACTTTCCACACGATATTATTGAAACCTCTCTTACTCTGGGGAAATCGAGGAGGATTGTTGTTGACATCTGTCAGAGTGATGTTGACTGTGGTGGTCCCAGAAAGTCCTCCCATCTGGCCTCCCATGTCCTTGGCTTGTATAACCACTTGATACTGCTCTCTGTTTTCTCTGCTCATGTCTGGTAATGCAGTTTTTATTATACCTTTTGGAAAAAGTAGACACATATTTTGCAATTCAATCATCAAGTTTTAAAATTAAGCCATGCAAGATCCATTTTACAGAAATTAATCAGAACATGCAGATGACAACATGTCAGTGGACCTAGATAAGTCTTTCAGTCCATAACCAATTTAACATTAGTCACAGAACAGACAAAAATTCTTCCATGGGCAATTGTTTAGGAAACAGGTTTTGCTAAATCAATTTAATTACCATTTTGATAAATCAATTTAATTACCATTTTCATAAAAAAAAAAGTAACTCGAACCAAAAAATTTAGATGAGTCAGCTTGTTTAATATTGATGATTGTCAAATTTTTTAGGATTTGGTAATTTCTAAGATACATGTGTTCAATCTCTATGAAATTCTATATTTTACATCATAAATTTAAACTCAATAAATATTAGTCTCAAGGGCTAAGGATTCAAATCTTTTTAAATAATAGGAAATCTGCTTCTGTTTTCATGGAGTATTAGGAATAAATAAAAACACAATATGTAATAGATTGATTTTAAGTATACAAAAATCTAAAAATTAACTGTGCATGCAGATGTATTAGATAATGAGAAAGAGGCCAAGTATTAAATGTCATTACCTGATTCTGGGTCCACTGAAAAATATGGCTGTCCTTGCAATATGCTATAGACCACTTTGGCACTATTTCCATAGTTGGCGTCATCTGCATCTGTGGCAGTCACTTGTATAACAGATGTACCTACATCAATTCCCACCCAAACAAGATACTTAAATACCTGGAAATTTGAAGTTGCCTTTATGAAGACATATTACTGGGAATATGGTGTATTAGACCATGGTACATTTTTCAAGAAATTTGTTTAAATTATGCTGCTAAAATCACTCATGTTTCATTTTTTAAAATTTTAATATTCCTGAATAATATTATTATTGGGATATCTAAACAATCAAAGGCAAAATTTATCATAAAGGTGACTATGCACTGGTTGGTTGAAAATATTATGACAAAAAACAGTTTTTCACTGCAGTGCCCATGCAATTCTCAATTAATACGTTTATTGCTACCTGGAAGTGTGGACTCAAAGATAAATCCAACAGTGAAAGCACTCTTGCTGCTTTTATTCTAATAAATGAATTATATATGGTAAATATAATGAAAATAAAGGGGCCCTGTTTTCATGAAGAAAGAAACAAAAAACATAAAATTGCCAACATTTTTGGTATGCAAGATTTATATGTGTATTGTGTCTGTGTTTCTTTTTAAAACGTAGTTAACACTGTCATATATAATCATACCTATTGATATCCTTTGTATTATTTTCTACACATATGTAAATCAGTAGGTATATCCTTCCAGAGTTAAGAAAGTGTATAATTGTCTCATATACAATACTATAATCTACCATTACTCTCAGTTAAATTTTATTTTGTAAAATTTCAATTATTTTCTCTTAACTTCATCACACATCTTTATTTTTAAAAGATAAAAGAACTTTAAGGGAGCTAGTTTCAGGAGCTAAATAATGTAATATATTGATGGACTTTTTCTATATTTTCTAGAACTCTATAAAGATTCAAGGCATGATTCTAAAACTACCAGTAGATAAATCCTACATGTATTCCTTGAGCAAAATGAGTTTATAGAGCATTTTCTCGTATATTACATGCAGTTTTTCAAACTGTTAAGTCTGATTCTTACATAGATTTTGAAATTCTTTAGAAAAAGTGAGTTCCATGTTGGCTCTGTCACCTACTTTAATATCCCACATACATTACACAGGCAGGCTTGGGTAATGAGTTGTAGTGAATGTTTCTCAAAATTTGTGTGTATATGCAAATTATAGAAACTAATATATTGCACGTTAAGATTGTACTAACAACTTTATTTTTCATCAATATATCTGAATACATGAATTTAGCAAATATGTTTATGTTTTCTCAAAGCTAACATGAGAATTTGATCTCTTCCTCTTAAAGCCTCTGTTTTCCTCAGCTGCAATGGAATTTGCATATCTTGTGAGAGGACACATTATAACTTATTCAGTCCTAGGTGTGGAGAAGGCAATGGCACCCCACTCCAGTACTCTTGGCTGGAAAATCCCATGGACAGAGAAGCCTGGTGGGCTGCAGTCCATGGGGTCGCGAACAGTCGGACACGACTGAGCAACTTCACTTTCACACACTGGAGAAGGAAATGGCAACCCACTCCTGTGTTCTTGCCTGGAGAATCCCAGGGATGGTGGAGCCTGGTGGGCTGCCGTCTCTGGGGTCGCACAGAGTCGGACACGACTGAAGCGACTTAGCAGCAGCAGCAGTCCTAGGTGTACTCTTTTATCACTTAAAAAGCATCCACTTATATCTGAGTTAGACCCAAGCAGAAATCTTTAAAGTGATTTCCATCCACAATAACATTCAAAAATTCAATTAGAGCTGTTTTTGATTTATGTTTATTTTTATATAATATTTTGTGCATATATGTTATTGTTTTCATATTTAAGGATTATTTGAAATATGAATTAGTAAACATAACCAAGATGCTAAATTCAAATTGTTAATTCATTGATTTCATTAATTTCTTTTGCTAGTAGATTCATTTTGACTGTGGCTTACATTTCATAATAAGTAAAAACACACCTCTATACTTTTGTGACACTTTTCATATTTGTTGTTGTTAAGTTTGGTTCTGATCATTTGTTCTTTATCATGGGTATGTGATCTTTGAATCTACCCAAAACTATTTAACCTAAAAGTATTAAATAAATTAAGGAATGGAAATCAGTATGGTTAAATGCCACAAACACCCATAAAAATATTGTTCCCTTCTCAGAATCACAGTAATAATTAGAATGTTGTTAAACACTAATGAATACTAAAAGCATATCACTAATATATTATTTATACTAGAAAAATGAACAAATGAGAAATATATAGTGTTCTGAACTTTAGGGAAAGGTCAGCTTTTTTTTTTTTTTTGGTTTGTTTTCTATTTCCATAAATGTAAGAATATTTCACAATGCATATTATTTAGTAATAAAATTAGTTGTTTTTGTATTTTTGTCCTAATTTTATAAATATTAGTTTATAAAAGACTAAACGGGTCTACATTAATTTTTATAGCCCTCTAGATTTTCACAGCTCTATGTTTCATTTATTCTCAAATGATTTAAAATAAAATTTACTTTTTTATTAAACAAATATTAAGTAAAATGTAATGAAACCTAAATGACAAATCCATGTCACTTGTTACTTGTAGGTTTTGTCCTGTGTGATGTAAAATATCCCAAGGCGAGGACTTTTGTCTGCTTCCGAACAGAGTTCCTAGTACAAAGTCATAACAAGATCTAACATTTACAAAATGCTTAACGTAGACTAGGAAGAGTTCTCAGTGCTTCACTTATGTTATTATTTTATCCTCATGATTAAACATGGGATGTAGACTTTGGGGCATATCGAGGTTGCTCATGATCACATAGCTAGTGGGTGATAGGATGGGATTTGAGCTAGCCAGTCTGAAGAAGCTTCAGTCTCAACACTGTACTAAATGCCTGTCTGGTCATATAATTGAACACAGTATTGAATCTACAGGCAGTGTAGATAGATAAGATAGAGCCCTAGACTAGGACATGAAGCATTCATTGATGAGTTAATTGTGTGATTTGTGAAAGCTACCGATACATTCTTTGCTGGGGGCAATGGTGTGGGAGGTAAACTGGATAAGTTTTTGAGGGCAGTTGGGGGAAATACCCAGTCAATGAGAAGCCTCCAAATTTACACAGTAGGAATTTGCCTTGATGGAGATGAATGCATGCAAATATAGAAAGTTGATAGTAATTTTTAACCAAAGTATAATGGTCACAAAAAAATGGAAAACAAAATATAGGAATCTGTTACAAATATCTAAATCAAAAGGTATCCTATTTTCCTTCACTATATAGCCTCATATAGTACTCAGATTAGCATTCTGATCAGAAGATGCTAATGTGTTTCAGGTTTTAAGAGTTAATTGAAATCATTTGGAGTTAACTGGAATCATTTGAATTTAGCTATTAACAAAAAGTTTTGTGCAGATATGTTGGATTATTAATTGTTTTCATGCTTGAGGATTATTTGAAATATGAATTATTAAAATAACCAAGATGCTAATTTCAAATTATTAACTGATTTCATAAGATTTCTTTTGCTAACAGATTCATTTTATATTGAGGCACATGATTCTGAGAACAAAAGTGAAATATGGCTTATGATTTTGAAAAAGAAGAGGCAGAGGGAAAAAGCATGCAGAGGATTTGGTGAGAGAGAAAAACAAAAGACAAATGTATTAAGAAATAATCAAAAATCCTATAGAAGGGAACACTCTAAAGGAGAACATTGGGCTACAACATTGGAAAGAAAAATAAATTGAGAATAAAGAATTTATATACTTTATTATCTTAGGTTTGCTGCTAAGTCGCTTCAGTCATGTCCAACTCTGTGTGACCCCATAGACGGCAGCCCACCAGGCTCCCCCATCCCTGGGATTCTCCAGGCCAAAACACTGGAGTGGGTTGCTATTTCCTTCTTCAATGCGTGAAAGTGAAAAGTGAAAGTGAAGTCGCTCAGTCCTGTCCGACTCTTCACCACCCCATGGACTGAAGCCTACCAGGCTCCTCCATCCATGGGATTTTCCAGGCAAGAGTACTGGAGTGGGGTGCCATCGCTTTCTCCGTATCTTAGGTTTAAGTTACTATAAAAGTTAATAGCAGATTTTCAAGTATTGGGTTTAAATTAAAATCACTAATATAGTGAAAATATGCTTACAATTAATAAGTTTATAATTAAATAATTATGAATTACTTCATTAGAGAGAAGACTTCTTTCTTATGTGATTATATTTAGGCTTTAGCTGTTAACATATTGGCTACACATAACCTGACAAAGCTTCTAAATATCACCCTTTATATTTCTCTGTAAATGATAATTTGTATATGTAAAAGCAGAGAAAAGTACATCTATAAACCTATAATGAGTTAATCTTTATTTTCCTTTAAATCAGGTAGAAGAATTGCAAAAGAAAATCACAAAAACTATATACATATATACAAGAAATATATATACACACATATAGATAAATATATCTAAATTCTTATTGTAAAATGCAGTTTCCCTTCTCCTTATTTAGATTTAATTTTTTGAGAAATTTGAATTAAAATAATAAGAAAAAAATTCTACTTTCAAAGAGTCAATCTAATAAAATTAGAAGTTTTCCAAAGTACATTTTGTATAATAATCATAACTCTTTTATGGTAGAGAAAAATAGTAAGGTATTAAAATTATCCAGCTATCTCTTCATTTTATTAACATTGTTTTCCTTTTTAAAGATAGGCTCAGAGGTTAAAGCGTCTGCCTCCAATGCGGGAGACCCGGGTTCGATCCCTGGGTCGGGAAGATCCTCTGGAGAAGGAAATGGCAATCCACTCCAGTATTCTTGCCTGGAGAATCCCATGGACAGAGAAGCCTAGAAGGTTACAGTCCACAGGGTTGCAAAGAGTCGGACACGACTGAACGACTTCACCTTCACCATAGTAACAATTTGTCTCTGTATTTTTTTGAGCAAGTCAGTTTAATTCTTTTAGACACATTTTTACTTATTTATTGAGTGGTAATTAAACCAAGTAAGTATCTTCCATATATATATATGATATTTATAATATCCACATTTCTGTTTAAAAATAGATACACATACAAAGTCTATGAGTGGGGCAAGGAAGAATCAATTACTGCAATAATGTCAATATTAGTAAAGAATAATAACTATCTTCTACTAAGGGGCAGGGTTCCCCGGTTAGCTCAAATGGTAAAGAATCTGCCTAATGCAGGAAACCTGGGTTCCATTCTGGGTTGGGAACGTCCCCTGGAGAAGAGCATTGCAACCCATTCCAGTATTCTTGTCTGGAGAATTACACAGGCAGAGGAGCTTGACGGGCTACAGTCTATGGAATTAAAAAGAATCTGACACGACTGAACGACTAACGCTACTTCTCTCTCTATAAATGAGATCATGATTCACCTGTAGTTCTTACATCTTTGTTTATCAGTACCAAAATCTGCAACTGGAGCCATACAGCCAATACCTATACACTTTTCTCAGTTTTGTTGTATTTGTAGAAATGCAGGTTATGTTATTGGCAATGACCCAAATTCTTGTATTTAAGGTTTACAGTAATTAGAAATTGTACTGCCCATAATTAAAGCTTATATAAATGACATACAGATTGCTTTACATGAAGGGCTTTTTGGACAAGATAATCTGCAAGCCTTCTCCTATGTATAAACTTATATATTCTATATTTTAATATAGGTTTGACCAAGTGAAAGTTTTGTGAAAAATAAAACAGAAGCACTTAGTCTAGTTCTGATCTTATCACACACTTGATAAATATTAATAGAATCTAGATGATATTAGTATTTCATCTAATACTGATGAATTAGTATTTCATCTAATTCTAATGAATTTCATCAAATTCAAAGATAGTCTATGAATTTGAACTTGGTAGATAGATTATAAAAACATATTGAGTAGAAAATAATATCCCATTAAATAACCTAAATTAATATAGGATAAAATACAAGTTGAGTTTAAATATAAAGAGTTTCTGATAAGTAAATTTTCTGTTTTTAAAGATGAAATAATAGTTTGGAAATTTAAAAGTCTTTTGGTTTTAAGTCAATTATCCAAATTTATTACATTCAAATACCTCTATCATATTATATTTTTTACTTCTATGCAAGTGAAAGTGTTTGTTATTCAGTCATGTTCAACTCTTTGCAACCTCATGGACTAGAGCCAGGCAGACTCCTCTGTCCATGGAATTCTCTAAACAAGAATACGGGAGTGGGTTGCCAGGCCCGTCTCCAATGTTCCTGACCCAGGGATCAAATCTGAGTCTCCTGCATTGCAGACAGATTCTTCACTGTCTGAGCCACTAGGGAATATACTGCCATTGAAATGGCACTCAGGTTCAGTGTATTTTTGCTTGAAATGAAAGGAATAGTGTCAGCAGTTTTAGACAGCTTTGCTTGCATGATTTTGCATAATTGCATATCCTATAGGTATATAAAATCTTTCTGGAGAAAAACAACACATGAAAGTTTTTGTACTATTGGGGCTCCCCTGGTGGCTCAGACAGTACAGAATTTGTCTGCAATGCAGGAGATCCAGGTTTGATCCCTTGGTGGGGAACATCCCCTGGAGAAGGGAATGACAACCCACTCCAGTATTATTTTCTGGAGAATTCCATGGACAGAGGAGTCTGACTGCAGTCTATGGGGTTGCAAAGAGTCAGGCACAACTGAGAAACTAACAGTTTCACTTTTTGTATTACTATGTGTCAAAACATCTGACAAAATAACATACATACAAGAAAAAAAGAAAACACGTTTTACAATTGTTGAAGGATATTAATCAGAAAACCGAACTGTAGAATGTACATCAATAGGAAGCTGAAATGGAAAACATCATTTTAGATGTATCTTTACCTCAAATATAAGCCTACAAAGAGACATGCTGTATATCTACATTAGCAAACTGGTCGACTTTTATGGACCAACCCAGTACTTTCCAAGTAACCCAACCAAGCTAACAGATATTTAAAAATCTTAAAATATAACCACTCATATTTCATCCTAGGCTTTATGATTTCACAGGACTCCTTTCTAATTTGATTAGTGCTTTTCATATTATTGGAATTTCTACCTGAAAAGGCAGATTTTTCCCCTCCTCAAGTGAGATTTCATCTCAGTTTAGAAAAAATAAAAACTTTACAAACTTTTGGCTATTCTGGCTAGATGACACACATAATTAAAAAATAGTTAACATCAATCACTCAGCAAAGGTGTACATCAGTTTGTTTTCCTTCTTTTATTTAAGACTGACCTAGTATTAATTACAACAGTGTCAAAATTATATACTTGATTTTGAAGTAATATTCAATTAAATATAAAAGTTTGAAAATCAATAACATGTTTTTCAGTATTTTTATTAGAAATATGATTTGAGTCAGCTTTTACTATCTCATTAACAAATCTAACCTTACATATAAATATAGCTAAATGTAGTGACCTTTACAGATAAAAATATTGCATAATAACAATAGGCATTTAAAATTATGGGCAGCCTTAAAGAATGAAATGATTAGTTTCAGTTTTTAGGACTAATCATGCCATTTGAAATATAGCTAAAATAACATGAAAAAGAACTAGAATATTGTTGATATGCTGCCAGGTTATTTGATCTTAAAGTTACTTAATCTTTCTGAAACCAGGATTCCTAATTAACAGAATGGGGATTTAAAATTCTATTTCTCCTGCCTATCACATGAAGTTGTTTCAATGATCAAATGAGACTATCAAAAGAAAATGTCAAATGCTTGCATTTGTTGTTATTATGCAAAATAATGCAAGCAAAACTTTCTAAAACTGCTGACACTATTCTTTTAATTTCAGGCAAAAATACATTTAATCTGAGCGCCATTTGAATGGCAATTGAGTAGAGGTAAAGATTTGGTTGAAATTCAGTGGAATAATTGTTCTCAGTAATCATCTGAAATATCAGTTACAAAATAGCAGGAAATGTTAAGAAAGTGAGGTGAGGTGAAGTTGCTCAGTCGTGTCCGACTCTTTGCGACCCCGTGGACTGTAACCTCCTAGGCTTCTCCATCCATGGGATTCTCCAGGCAAGAATACTGGAGTGGATTGCCATTTCCTTCTCCAGGGGATCTTCCCAACCCAGGGATCAAACCCGGGTCTCCTGTATTGGAGGCAGACGCTTTAACCTCTGAGCCACCAAGGAAGCCCCCACAAATGAAAATCATTAGAAGTGAGTTAGCTAACACTAATTAGTAGTTTCAGTTATAGCTGTTATCTTGAAAGAGATCGCATCCTATAATTGTATGTCCATAATACTACCTTAGCAAAAAATAAAATTAAAAACTTAATTTACATGAATTAACATATACCTACCGACTCCAGACATTTCAGGAACACTGGCAGTGTACAAGTCTTTTGTGAATTTTGGTTCATTGTCATTGATATCATGAATTTTAATTATAAATTCAGATTCAGGCTCCACCTGCCGCCCGGTCTTTCTGTCTATAGCCTTGGCACGAAGAACGTAAAGGGACTTCTCTTCTCTGTCTAGTTTCTTTGCCGCATGAATATCTCCTGTGTTTTCATCTATGATGAACAGACTGCCAGCCCCATCTCCTGTTAATATGTATTTTAAGTTTCCATCTCCTTTATCTTGGTCAGTGTGAAGCTTCAGGGAGGTAGAAAGAAAGAGTCTATAAATATATGTATTGTTATTACAGAAAAAATAATTTTGGCAAATATCAATTTATCTTCATATTAATATCACCAGAACAATGATTGAGGTGGTTATCTTAATTTTCACTGTGGAGAGATTAAACATTTTATCATTCTCAAAAACACATATATATTAATTTTAAATAAAGTAAAATATTTTTTCAAAACACAGTGCTCATACAATATTTTTGAATAGAATACTACCAAGATTTAAATGTCTGGCACATTAACAAGAAAAGAATCTATTAGTCTAGATCTTAAGTGTAAAATATTAATATACTCTTGATTACACTTAAAATCACTGAACTCAAAGAGATAATGTGAGGAATTTCAAACCTTATTATGATAAGTTTAGGCTATATGCCATAATTTTAAATGATGTAACTTCTCTCAGTATAATATTGCTTCCAGATACATAGGCTCTGTCATCAGAGACTGACCAGAGATAGAATATTAATCTTAATCTCACAGATTTTTCTCTATATGATTTTAGAAGAGTACTCTTTCTACCAGAATGTTCTCATTTTTTTTGAAATTGACAAATTGTATGGACATTTGAAATTTCAAGGATATAAAACTCACAGAGTTATATATATCCCTTATATATATCCCTTTTCCATTGCCATTTAAATAATCTTATGTATCTTCATTCTATTCTTTCCTATCTTAAAAGTAAACTTCTTAGTATAGATGGTTTTTCATCAAGTGTTTAAAACAGACACATGAATCATGTATCAATATTTACAGAAACTTTCAGTTGGAAAAGTTCCTAATGGTTTTGCAAAAGTGAAAGTGTTAGTCTCTCAGTCGGTCTGACTCTGAGAGCCCAAAGACTGTGACTCCAAAGCTTGTCAGGCTCTTCTGTCCATGGAATTCTCCAGGCAAGGATACCAAAGTGGGTAGCCATTCCCTTCTCCAGAGGGTCTTCTGGACCCAGCGATCAGACCCAGGTCTCCTGCATTACAGGTGGATTCTTTACCATCTGAGCCACAAGGGAAAGAATGGTTTTTTCAAACCTAACACTATTCTGTACCTTGAGTAATTTTCAGCCTATTCCCTGTTCTATTGTCCTCCGTCATTTAGTTTGCAATTCCCAGTACATTCTGATTCCACCTATCTTTGGTATCTTATTCCATCTTTGAACTATTTGAGCACTTGAATCTATTTTTTATGGTAGCAAAAATTACAGACTTGGGATTCATACTTTACTCCTTCTTTGCTTTTAAGCCCAACATTAAAATAAATGCAGGCTTTTCTTCTCTGAAATATCTCCTTGCCTATTCATCTGTCTCCATCTCTATGGTTATCACCCTGCACTGGTCTTATCTGGACCAATGCAGCGGTCTTTGGATTGATGACTACTTCCCTCTCATCCTACTCCAAACAATTTTCTGTACTAAAGAAGTTGATTTTTCTACATCACAAATGTAGTCATACTACTTTTTAGCAAAAAAAAAAAAAAAAATCTCCAACCAGGTACAGTACATAAGAAATATGAATCTAAAATCTTAGAAATCAGGCTTAGTCTAATGCACATTTCTGTCATATTAGGCAAATTTTCTGTGTGTATGTGTATGTGTCAAAAGGGATAATATTCTTTTTTTAATAATCTTTACTTTTATTGTTATTCTATATGCTTGGACCTATAGCCTTATTTATGCATTAATCATAATCTTGTCCTCATCTCCAGATGTGCTTCTGTCACCTTAATCCACTTTGCTATACATTTTATACATATCAATTGCTTTGTTTTCCCTTGTTTTGTTTTCTTCATTTCTCAGAAGGCTTGTTCCAACTTTTATACCTGATGCTTGCAGATGTTTCTCTCACTCTTCCTCTTCTCTGCATTTTCCCCTAATTAAATGTTTATCAAATTTCATTTATAATTTTTATTCTTAGGGATGCTTTCCTTAACTCTCTGTTCTAAAGAGTCTAGTCTGGACAGTTAAGACACTTTGTGCTTAGTCGCTCAATCGAGTCCAACTCTTTGCAGCTCCATGGACTGTAGCCCCTCATTCTTCTGTCCATGGGGATTCTCCAGGCAAGAAACTAGAGTGGGTTGCCATGCCCTCCTCCAGGAGAATGGCATTGAAACTTGTATAATATCACATATGAAATAAGTCGCTAGCCCAGGTTCAATGCATGATACTGGATATTTAGGGCTGGTGCACTGGGACGACCCAGAGGGATGGTACGGGGAGGGAGGAGGGAGGGGGGTTCAGGATGGCGAACATGTGGCGGATACATGTTGATGTATGGCAAAACCAATACAATATAGTAAAGTAATTAACCTCCAATTAAAATAAATAAATTTATATTAAAAAATAAAATGTGTAGGAAAATGAACCTGTATCTATCACATTGAATTATATATGAATCTACATCTTAGATTCAATCGTTTATGGAAACAATTTACTCTTCAAAGATTTTCTACTCATTCAAAATATTTTGAAGTTTAGAAAAACATTTATGTAGGATAGAAACTTTTTTCCTGAAAGATACTATATTCAATTTTTATTTTTAATATAAATTTATATTAAATTTAATATAAATTTACTGTATTGGTGTTTTTCTTTCTGGCTTACTTCACTCTGTATAATCGGCTCCAGTTTCATCCACCTCATTAGAACTGATTCAAATGTGTTCTTTCTAATGGCTGAGTAATTTCCATTGTGTATATGTACCACAATTTTTAAATTTTCAAGGAAAATTCTGTATTATACCATGCTGTTTGGACTAAGGGTAATGACCAAAGGGAAATTAGAACATTCATGTAAATACAAAGCTTTCAGAATAAGTATTTTGTCTGAAAATATTAAATTTTAGTTACAAAATAAATCTTTGCAATAAAACATATTATATTGAAATCATTACATTCAATGATGTAATACATCATTTAAATAATTTTATTATTCTATTCTTACCTGTTCTAAACCCTGTTCCAACATTTCATAATATTTCTTATTCTGTTAATTTAAAATTCCACTTTAAAATAATTATTTTACACAAAATCAAACACATTTTAATGGCTTTAATTCACAATTTCATTTTAAAAATGAAAGTTTTCAAAAGTTATCCTCTGATGAAATATAACAGAAACAAAAGCCACTAAATTAAATTTTTCTTCATGTACATTATTAATTTTTAATTATATATTTAGAATTGATATAAACCAATAGTAAAATTACAGGATGCTTGGGGCTGGTGAAAGGGGATGATCCAGAGAGATGATATGGGGAGGGAGGTGGGAGGTGGGTTCAGGATTGGGAACTCATGTACACCCATGGCAGATTCATGTCAATGTATGGCAAAACCAATACAGTATTGTAAAGTAAAATAAAGTAAAAATTAAAATTAAAAAAAAGAAATAAAATTTATTCTACAATAGCTTAAATATAAATGACAAAAATCAACTTCAAAATCAGCACTTTCAGGGTCATGACAAAATAGAAATCTTAAAAATATTGTTTATCTATTATAAAGCAAAGCCAACATAAAATGCCTTAAGAAATGAGTACCAAATGTAATTATTTTCTCCAGACATCAACAAACCAAGTAGTCTTGACTTCCTCATCATACCTATCTTGCCTCTTCTAGACTTGAATAAATACACTGAAAGCAAAATAAATTATGGATAAATATCTCAAATGCTATTTTTTTCAACAGTATTAGTTTTGCTCTGCTACATATTTTTTACTTTCAAAAATTTGAAAAAATTAAACATACACATGCAAAATAGGCTAACATTTTAAACTGATAATTAATTTTATAAATCAATTTAAATATTTGGTTTAACATAATTCTGAATGTATCTATGAGGATACTTCTGGAAGACATTAACAACTCAGTCTGTAAACTGACTAAAATAGATTGTCCTTTCCTAAGTGGTGTCCTCATCTAAGGCTGAATAAGGGACAATTACTCTTTCTGTCTGTTGTCTTCTATTCAGATTGGAAGTTACACCATTGATTCTGATTTTCAAGTATTTGGACTTGGACTTAAACCAGTGCATCAACATTCTAAGTCTCCAGTTTGCCAACTGCAAATCTTAGGACTTTTCAGGCTCCATAACCATGGGAGCCAATTTTTACATATGTATGTTTATATGCTAATATAATACAAATACATATTTGTCTATAATAATATATATGTTACATATATGTATATATATTTCCAAAGAAAAAATTAATGTGATGTATATTTATAATATATATACAGTATGTATATATAAATTATATTTTATGTAAATAAAATCTGTATTTGTCTGGGTTTTCCTGAGGAAAATAAAGGGAGGAAAGTACTCTTAAGGGAGACTGAAATGTTAGAGTAGCTTTGTTATTTAACATCTACTCACCTACACTGAAAGTGTACAAAAAACATATCTTTCATCACTATTGTGGGATACAAACCTATGAGGTAGCCCAGTCATCCTTGAAGAGCTTTGTTATCACTGTTTTCTGTGATACAATGGACCTGCTATCACTGAACTGGGAAACCTAAGTGCAGTGGGAGTGATTGGATCCCAGAGTGACAGAGGTTAAGCGCACTCACCTGGCAAAAGATAGGTGGCAGGATTATCACAGGGGTCAGCTGAGTCAAACAGCAGAATCGCTTGACTCACATAGATTTATGGCATTGGTTAACTGATTACAGTGTTCCTAAAAGTGGACAAGAGGGCTACTAAATTCATACTTAACCTATAAAGGCCAAAAGTTCAAGGTCAAGAGAGCAAAGCACCAACATGAATCATAAAAACAGAATCAATCAGTTCCCAGGCTTGAGCCAACTTACAGGCCCAGAATCCCTTGAATAAAAAGGATGCCAAGTCTTCTTGAGGAAGGACCCCAGTATAAACCAAACATTTCTTGTTCTTTCTCCAAGTCTTCCCCAATAAAACCCATGCCTTTTTTTTTTTTTTTTTTTTTAAGGAGAACTGTACACTGGGGAAAAGGAATTAACTGAACAGTTTGGTATTATTAGACATTGAACTGATATCAAGTCCAGGAGAAGCAAAGTATCAGTGTGATCTGCCAACCCGAATAAAGGAGTATGAAACTCAGGTGACCAATAGAGTTTTGCCTGCAGTTCATCTCATACTGCACCCCATGCGTCCCCAAACCCATCTTGTGGTAAATAACACATTGTCACTTCTGACCCATCCTACAACCAAAAAAGTAGCACACTGGGTTAGTGGGCCTCTTCAGATTTTGGAGGCAACATATTCCTCATTTGGGTGTTCTTTCCAAATCCATTTACCAAGTCACCTGAAAAACTGCTGGCTTTGACTGTAATAGGTCTGGGCTGGTGTGCAAGCTACTCCTTCACTTTGGCTATATAACCCTATAGATCCAGAAGTTCTTAAAGTAGCAGTGGCAGGTAGAAATTTTGGTTGGAGCCTGTGATAGGTGAATTGCATTACAGACCCTCCTGATTTTGGAACAAGGCCCTGCCATCCTCTGTGGATAACTGGTCTCCTTTTGAGAAAAGCCTCTTGGCTTACTACAGAGGCTTACAAACTATTTTCTTAAGCATGGGTACCAAGTGTGGTCACTGCATGGTTGCAGTCTGAGATGCTCCTCACAAACTGTGTATTATCTGACCTATTGAGCCATAAAGTTGGGTGTGCATGAAAACATTCTATCCTCAAATGGAACTGGTTCATATGTGATCAGGCCTGGGCATGCCCCAAAAACTCAAGGGACAGAAAGAAGTGACCCAAATGCCCGTGGTCCCACTCCTGCTGCATTGACTTCTCTACCCAGCCTGTATTTATAGCCTCATGAGAAGTTCCAGGTGACAGAAGAAGAAAAGTCTTGGATCTGGTTTAAAAAGTTTTCTTCATGATTTTCAGGAATCACTGAAAGCTGGACTGTTAACACTACAATCATTTTCTGAGACATCCTTGTAGGACAGTGTTAAAAAGAAATACTCCCAGTGGACAGAACTTCAAGCAGTGTGTGTATGTGTGTGTCTGTGTAGGTATATATATACACACACATATATAACCTATATAACATGTTATATGTTTTCTGTTTCTCTGAAGAACTCAGAATGATACAACATTTTGAACCAAAGTTTGCAAAATCAAAGCAAATTCATTTCTAATCACCTTTCCTTTAAAAATTAAAAATAAAGGTCTATTAATTGTTTGTTCACTTAATTTTTGTTGAAAGTGCTTCTAAATGCAAAAGTAGGCCATATTGACCAACTCTTACAAATAATCCTTATGCATCCTTAAAATTATATTTGGAATTTTCTAACATTCTGCTCAAACTTTAGTGAGGAAAGACAAAGAGCTCTTCCTGAGAGTTGCTAAAAAATAATCATTGATAAAAATTACAATATATCTCTGATATTTTAATAATGTTAAAATACATCTTCAAAAATAGTACATTGTGTGTCAGTCTTAACAGTGTCTCTTTGCATATTTCTTTCGGATAAAACAACTTTTTATCTTTAAATTTACTTATATTAGGTATTGGCTTCATGACTTTATGTTAATATCCAGTTCTATGGTAAATAAAACCTAAATAGAAAGCCACTGATATGCAATATATTTACACCATAAAGATTTCTATCTTAAGCTAAAATACATTAGTTGGACTTACACTCTCATAGTAAGCAAGTAAAAATCTGGACAAAATATATGAAGTTTCTGATTATAAGAACTGAAGAGCAGAGGGGAAGCAACAGATTAAGATATAAATTAACTCTAGCATTTGTTTGGGAAAAGCTTTATGGTAGGGATGTGTACCTGCGTATAGAGATTAGCGATACTACAGAGAAAACAGAGATCAGAATCCAGGGCTGCTATTGTGGCATGAATTTCCTGGAGAGGGTATAAAGAGGAGAGAACCAGAGAACCACAGAAGGCCTAACCAAGGTAACTTTGTAAGATTCCTGCTAAAATTTATAGTAGAATTTTAATCTGTACAGGGAGGCGGGCCCAGAAAAAGACACTTCTGAGGATCTAAGATTTTAACAGGTAGTGTCAGCCACTGCAAAAAGTGGGAAGAATAGGAATTTTGACACACCAGAATGATTCATCTTAAGTGAGTATCTTGGGCATTAAGACTTGAGAAAACCCATGCCTCAGGAGAAAGGAATGTATTCTATAAATAAAAAAGTACATCCTAAGAAGAAAAGACTAACATAGACCCATTCAAATAGTTTCTAGAATCAAAACAAGACACTGTATTATCTATAATACCCACAATATAGTAATTTAAATTAATTAGTAAAGTAAAAGGAAAATTATATATATATATATATACATATATACATATACACACACACACACACACACATAATATTACATGGATAGATAGATAATGGCTTCCCAATTGGCTCAGCAGTAAAGAATCCACTGCCAAGCAGGAGAGGCACGTTTGGTCCCTGGGTCAGGAAGATTCCTAGCGGAAAGAAAGGGCAATCCATTCTATATTCTTATCTGGGAATTCCCGTGGACAGAGGATGCTGGCAGGTTATGATCCATGGGGTGGCAAAGAGTCGGACACGACTGAGGAGATGAGCAACAACAAAATCAGGAGAAAAATGTTATATATATACAAACACATATATATGTGTGTCTGTTTGTATCTCCATCTTAATAGAAGGAAACAACGCAGATACGTGAACTAACAAAAGTATATGTACTTAGAGAACCAACTGATATGTATGTAGTTAAAAAGAGAGGAAAAAGTATGGCAGAGAATAATTTTTAAAAGAGATAATGGTGATCATTCCCCAAGTTAGTGATGGGCATTGGGCCATATTCCAATTTCAGAGAATTTCAATGAAAATAATTAGAAAAAATGTAAATGGGGGCACACCAAGATTAATCAATGAAAACTAAGTTTTAGAAAATAAATTGATGTTTCTTAATTTTTATGATCTCCTCTTAAGTTATTGAAAAGTGCATTATTAATTTGCAAATATTTTCTTATTATTTTTATCACTTTTAATCTGATTCTTTTGTGAAAAAAGAGATCTTGAAAGCATCCAAAAAAAAAACACATATGCTTAGGGAATTAGAATTAGTGAAATGCAAAATTGTTGAGTAAAATAACCTTCCAAAATGAAGAAATAATAACATTTCAGAGAAAAATGCTGAGAGAATTCACTATAATAGGACTTTCATTTCAAAAAATACTAAGGGGATAGCATATCATTAGGCTGTATAGAAATAATGCTAGGTTGAATCCTTGACATAAGAAATGAGGAGCCTTGGAAAGAGAAAAACAGTTCGTAAATATAAGACTTTAGATATATTCCTTAAAAATAATTGATTAAACGTTTAAATCTAGGATAATAGCAATGTATTATGAGGTTTATACAACACAGTAAAAGTAAATTATATAGAAATAATCACCTAGTGTGTAAAAAGTAACTGGAATTGCACTTTTACAAAGTTATAATGTTTTGTAATAAGGGCATCATATTCTATTTGGATATAAATTAAGGATGGATACTTATCTTTATCTTTGTAATTGTTCTATAATCCTTAGCACAATCACTAAACAATATAAGAAGATAAAGCTGAAAATATCAGAGTGAAATTTAACCTATAAGGGAGAAAAAAGGGGAAAGAGAGACAGGAACACTGCTTCATAAACAAAGACAGGAAACAAAGAAGGAGTTTAAAAAAAAGAACATGTAGAACAATTATAATACAAATAGATTAGTACATATTAACAGACTAAAACCTCAAGGAATAAAGAGACTATAAGAATCCACTAAAAAGTACTTAACTATTTGTACATTCCAACAGCCATGATTTCAATTTAACAGTACAAATCATTTAAAGTAAAGAAATAAAAACATAGGAAATAATAACTGTAGGGGTATATGTGGGGCTATATTAATACCAAACAAAATAAACTTTGAGAGATGATAAAGAGGAATATTTTATAATGATGAAATTATCTTAAAAAGATGTAACAATAACTACTGTGAATGGAACTAAAAGAAATTTTAAAACTACACGAAAATGAAAGTCTCTCAGTCATATCTGACACTTTGTGACCTCATGGACTATACAGTCCATGGAATTGCCCAGGCCAGAATACTGGAGTAGGTAGCCTTTCCCTTCTTCAGGGGATCTTCCCAACCCAGAGACTGAAACCAGGTCTCCCGCACTGCAGGATTCTTTACCAGCTGAGCCACCAGGAAAGTTCAAAATACATGAAGTGCATTTCATAAAACGTGAAGAAGTAGTAGACAAATTGAAATCACAGTTGAATTTTATTATGGGAATAATCAGGTTTTATTTCTTCTATATATAATCAAAATTATGATATTTTAGAATAGATGGTTTCATTGAGTCATTATGCTGTCCACATATAATTAAAACAGCAAATAACAATTTAGGCACAAAGAATAGGTAGGTTCACTTAATGCTATACACTCATTAATACAGAAAGTCCCCTACATACAAACAAGTTCCATTCAGACTGTGTTCTTAAGTCCTTCAAGGAGGTGAAGCATGAGTCCCACCCTTTACATGTTGACAGAACATAGTGGCTTTCTCCCAAGAACACACTAAGGAAAGGGGAAAAATAGAGTATCTTTACAGTGGAGAGACTGTACAAACACTAAGTCAACTAAGTCAACACTAGCAGTAATACATCATTTTGAAAGTAATACCCTTGACATGATATGATGAAATGGCACTTTACCCCACTTTACCCCTGTGGTCTTTTTCCCCAAACCATAGTCCTAGTATAATCTTGAAAAAGAACATCAATGCTGGAGAGGGTGTGGAGAAAAGGGAACCCTCTTACACTGTTGGTGGGAATGCAAATTAATACAGCCTCTATGGAAAACAGTGTGGAGATTCCTTAAAAAATTGCAAATAGAACTGCCTTATGATCCAGCGATCCCACTGCTGGGCATACACACCGAGGAAACCAGAATTGAAAGAGACACGTGTACCCCAATGTTCATCGCGGCACTGTTTGTAATAGCCAGGACATGGAAGCAACCTAGATGTCCATCAGCAGATGAATGGATAAGAAAGCTGTGGTACATATACACAATGGAGTATTACTCAGCTATTAAAAAGAATACATTTGAATCAGTTTTAATGAGGTGGATGACGCTGGAGCCGATTATACAGAGTGAAGTAAGCCAGAAAGAAAAACATCAATACAGTATACTTACACATATATATGGAATTTAGAATGATGGTAATGATAAACCTGTACGCAAGACAGCAAAAGAGACACAGTTGTATAGAATGGCCTTTTGGACTCTGTGGGAGAGGGAGAGGGTGGGATGGGTTGGCAGAGTGGCAATGTAACATGTGNACATAACATCTACTTCCCAAATCTCTGGAGGTAATAAAAAACGAAGAGAGTCTGAGAAACAATCACACGACATAGAGAGGCCTAAGGAATATGAGGACTAAATGCAGTGTGAAAAGATAAAACATACTAAGTAAAAAGTTCAGTTCAGTCGCTCAGTCATGTCGGACTTTGCGACCCCATGAATCCCAGCATGCTAGATCTCCCTGACCATGACCAACTCCCAGAGTTCACTCAGACTCACGTCCATTGAGTGGATAATGCCATCCAGCCATCTCATCCTCTGTTGTCCCCTTCTCCTCCTGCCCCAATCCCTCCCAGCATCAGAGTCTTTTCCAATGAGTAAACTCTTATGAGGTGGCCAAATCAGCTTTAGCATCATTTCTTCCAAAGACCATTCAGGACTGATCTCCTTTAGAATAGACTGGCTGGATCTCCTTGCAGTCCAAGGGACTCTCAAGAGTCTTCTCCAACACCACAGTTCAAAAGCATCAATTCTTCAGGGCTCCAAATAAAATGTAGACTTTAGTCAATAATAATTTGTCAATATTGGTTCATTAATTGTAGGAACAAAAGACTGGTTCCAAATAGGAAAAGGAGTACATCAAGTCTGTATATTGTCACCCTGCTTATTTAACTTATATGCAGAGTACATCGTGAGAAACGCTGGGCTGGAAGAAGCACAAGCTGGAATCAAGATTGTGGGGAGAAATATCAATAACCTCAGATATGCAGATGACACCACCCTTATGGCAGAAAGTAAAGAAGAACTAAAAAGCCTCTTGATGGAATTTAGAAAGATGGTAATGATAACCCTGTATGTGACACAGCAAAAGAGACACAGATGTAAAGAACAGACTTTTGGACTCTGTGGGAGAGGGAGAGAGTGGGATAATTTGGTAGAATGGCATTGAAACATGTATACTATCATGTAAGAAATGAATCGCTAGTCTAGGTTTGATACAGGATACAGGATGCTTGGGGCTGGTGCATTGGGATGACCCAGAGAGATGATATGGGGAGAGTGGTGGGAGGGGGGTTCAGGGTTGGGAACTCATGTACACCTGTGGCAGATTCATGTCAATGTATGGCAAAACCAATACAGTATTGTAAGGTAAAAATTTTTTTTAAAATAAAAATAAATAAAATAAATAAAATTATAAAAATTTGCACTGATTTAAAAAAAAAAGAAATTGAAAGAAGAGAGTGAAAAAGTTAGCTTAAAGCTCAACATTCAGAAAACGAAGATCATGGCATCTGGTCCCATCACTTCATGGGAAATAGATGAAGAAACAATGGAAACAGTGTCAGACTTTATTTTGGGGGGCTTCAAAATCACTGCAGATGATGACTGCAGCCATGAAATTAAAAGACGCTTACTCCTTGGAAGGAAAGTTATGACCAACCTAGATAGCATATTGAAAAGCAGAGACATTACTTTGCCAACAAAGGTCCGTCTAGTCAAGGCTATGGTTTTCCTGTGGTCATGTATGGATGTGAGAGTTGGACTGTGAAGAAGGCTGTCTTCCAAAGTTTTGATGCTTTTGCACTGTGGTGTTGGAGAAGACTCTTGAGAGTCCCTTGGACTGCAAGGAGATCCAACCAGTCCATTCGGAAGGAGATCAGTCCTGGGAATTCTTTGGAAGGAATGATGGTAAAGCTGAAACTCCAATACTTTGGCCACCTCATGCAAAGAGCTGACTCACTGGAAAAGACTCTGATGCTGGGAGGGATTGGGGGCAGGATGAGAAGGTGACGACAGAGATGAGATGGCTGGATGGCATCACTGACTCGATGGTTGTGAGTCTGAATGAACTCCGGGAGTTGGTAATGGACAGGGAGGCCTGGTGTGCTGCGATTCATGGGGTCACAAAGAGTCGAACATGACTGAATGACTGAACTGAACTGAACTAATGCTATAGGAGTGTAAGAGGTTAACAAAAGAGAAACTGGGTGTAAGGTATTTGAGAACTTACTGCAGTATCTTTGTATCTTTCCTGTAAATTAAAAACATTAAAACTATTACATCTAAAAATATTACAGGAAGTCCTCTACATATGAACCCTCAAGCTGTGAACTTTCAAAGATGAGAACCATTGATTCTATCCATGTCAAGCATGAGTTAAATTGTAGCTTGTCCTCCATCTCCTAATGCTGATGATCCTTCGGCTCTACGATCTCTTAACTGCTTTCCCTCCTCCTGTCAGTAACTCTTCTTGCCTGTTCATTCAAAGTCACTCCTCTTTGCCAGCTATTGTACTGCCCTACTGTACATTTCAAAGTACTATACTGTAGGATTAAAAATATTTTATTTATCTTTGTGTTTCATGTGTATTAATTATGTGAATATTATTATGAACCTGCATTGTACAGTACTATGAAATAACGGGGTTTCCCGGATGGCTCAGTGGTAAAGAATCTTCTTGCTGATGCACAAGGCACCAGAGATGCTGGTTCAGTTCCAAGATCCCCTGCAGGAGGAAATGGCAACATGCTCTGGTATTCTTGCCTGGAGAACTCTATAGACAGAGGAGTCTGGAAGGCTACAGTCAATGGGGTCGCAAAGAGTTGGACATGACTGAGGGACTGAGCAGGCATGCATGCATCTACTGTACATTTCAAAGTACTATACTGTAGGATTAAAAATATTTTATTTATCTTTGTGTTTCATGTGTATTAATTATGTGAATATTATTATGAACCTGCATTGTACAGTACTATGAAATAACGGGGTTTCCCGGATGGCTCAGTGGTAAAGAATCTTCTTGCTGATGCACAAGGCACCAGAGATGCTGGTTCAGTTCCAAGATCCCCTGCAGGAGGAAATGGCAACATGCTCTGGTATTCTTGCCTGGAGAACTCTATAGACAGAGGAGTCTGGAAGGCTACAGTCAATGGGGTCGCAAAGAGTTGGACATGACTGAGGGACTGAGCAGGCATGCATGCACTATGAAACTGGTGTTGCTGCTAAGTCACTTCAGTCATGTCTGACTCTGTGTGACCCCATAGACGGCAGCCCACCAGGATACCCCGTCCCTGGGATTCTCCAGGCAAGAACACTGGAGTGGGTTGCCATTTCCTTCTCCAATGCATCAAAGTGAAAAGTGAAAGTGAAGTCACTCAGTCGTGTCTGACCCTCAGAGACCCCATGGACTGCAGCCTTCCAGGCTCCTCCATCCGTGAGATTTTCCAGGCAAGAGTACTGGAGCGGGGTGCCATTGCCTTCTCTAACTATGAAACTAGCTGTATCTATATACAGTTTATTCTGATATGTATATACCTGGAGCCATGAAATTAAAAGATGCTTTCTCCTTGGAAGAAAATCTAGACAACCTAGATGGCATATTAAAAAGCAGAGACATTATTTTACTAACAAACATCTGTCTAGTCAAAGCTATGGTTTTTCCAGTAGTTATGTACAGATGTGAGGGCTGAACCATAAAGAAGGCTGAGTGTCGAAGAATTGATGCTTTTGAATTGTGGTGTTGGAGATGACTCTTGAGAGTTCCTTAGTCTGCAATGGACATGAGTTTGAGGCAGCTCTAGGAGTTGGTGATGGACAGGGAAGCCTGGCATGCTGCACTTCATGAGTCGCAAAAAAATTGGTCATGACTGAGACTGAACTATACTTGGATATTTTAAAATACTAATTTTAGTGCTTAAAGAACAGAAAAACAAATACTAGTAAAGATATAAAACATTTGGACAGTGCTATTTATCAAATCAATACCAACAATATTTTCCTAGAACAAAATCTAATATGTGCATAATACACATTTTTCAAGTGCACGTGGGGTATTCATCACATTTTGCTATGTACTACTGTGATGAGCTGGAATTATCCAACATCCCACAGCCTGTTTGTGTATAATCTGTATTATATGTTTCCTCCCCCTTCTCTGTATAATGTGGGCTTGCAAGTTGGTGCTAGTGGTAAAGAATGCAGGAGACATGAGAGACTAGGGTTCAATCTCTCACTTGGGAATTTCCCCTGGAGTAGGAAATGGCACCCTGCTATAGTATTCTTGTCTGGAAAATTCCATGGACAGAGGAGCTTGGCAGGCTATAGTCGATGGGGCCAAAAAGAGTTGTAAATATCATATACAGAGTCAATACTATCCATATCAAAATTCCAATAAGTATTTTTAATAACAAATTGAAAACTAAATATGAGAATGCAAAAAACGTAGAGTAGCCTAGACAATTTTGAAAACAAAAGCAAAGATAACTTATGTTACTGCTGCTGCTGCTGCTAAGTCACTTCAGTTGTGTCCGACTCTGTGCCACACCATAGATGGCAGCCCACCAGGCTTCCCCATCCCTGGGATTCTCTAGGCAAGAATATTGTAGTGGGTTGCCATTTCCTTCTCCAATGCATGAAAGTGAAAAGTCAAAGTGAATTCACTCAGTCGTGTCCGACTCTTCACGACCCCATGGACTGCAGCCTACCAGGCTCCTCCATCCGTGGGATTTTCCAGGCAAGAGTACTGGAGTCGGGTGCCATTGTCTTCTCCACTTGTGTTACTATATTGCAAGATTTCCTACATAACTGTGATAATGAGACCAGGGAGGCATTAGAAAGACTAATAAGAACTATAGAAAATGTGGAATAAACTCACAGATATAGTCATTTGAGTTTAGAAAAAGGTGTCAATGCAATTTCATTGTGAAAGTATTTTCAATACATCCTGCTGTAGCAACTTGGTTATCAGTATTTTAAAAAAAAATAAACTCCATCTACAGATCACATATCCATAATAATTAATTTGACATTAAAGACATAAAAGAACTATACAAAAAAAGATCTTAATGACCCAGATAAACACAATGGTATGATTACTCACTTATAGCCAGACAGCTTAGAGTGCAAAGTTAAGTGGGCCTTAGGAAGCAACACTACAAACAAAGCTACTGGAGGTGATGGGATTTCAGTTGAGCTGTTACAAATTTTAAAAGTTGATGCTGTTAAAGTGCTGTGCTCAATATGCCAACAAATGTGAAAAACTCAGCTGTGTCCACAGACCAGAAAAGATCATTTTCATTTCAATCCCAAAGAGGGTTGCTAAAGATATTCAAACTACTGCACAATTGCATCCATTTCACATGCTGGCAAGGTAATGCTCAAAATATTCCACGCTAGGCTTCAGTTCAGTTCAGTCAATTCAGTCACTCTGTCATGCCCGACTCTTTGTGACCCCATGAACTGCAGCACGCCAGGCTTCTCTGTCCATCATCAACTCCCAGAGTTTACACAAAATCATGTCCTTTGAGTCGGTTATGTCATGTAACCATCTCATCCTCTGACATCCCCTTCTCCTCTTGCCTTCAATCTTTTCAGGCATCAGGGTCTTTTTAAATGAGTAAGTTCTTTGCATTAGGTGGCCAGAGTATTACAGTTTCAGTTTCAACATCAGACCTTCCAATGAATAGTCAGAACTGTTTTCCTTTAGGAATGACTGGTTGGATCTTCTTGCTGTCCAAGAGACTCTCAAGGTTCTCCAACACCACAGTTCAAAGGCATCAATTTTTTGGCACTCAGGTTTCTTTATACTCCAACTGTCACATCCATACATGACCACTGGAAAAACCATAGCTTTGACCAGACAGACTTTGACTTTCTTGGCAAAGTAATTCTCTGCTTTTTAATATGCTATCTAGGTTGGTCACAGCTTTTCTTTGAAGGAGAAAGTGTCTTTAAATTTCATGGCTTCAGTCACATTCTGCAGTGATTTTGGAGCCCCAAAATTAAAGTCTGCCACTGTTTGCACTGTTTCCCCATCTATTTCCCATGAAGTGATGGGACCAGATGCCATGATCTTCGTTTTCTGAATGTTGAGTTTTAAACCAACTTTCACTCTCCTCTTTCACTTTCATCAAGAAGCTCTTTAGTTCTTCGCTTTCTGCCATAAGGGTGGTGTCATCTGCATATCTGAAATTATTGATATTCCTCCCAGGAATCTTGATTCCAGCTTGTGTTTTATCCAGGTCAGCGTTTCTTATGATGTACTCTGCATATAAGTTCAATAAGCAGGATGACAATATACAGCCTTAACATACTCCTTTCCCGATTTGGAAACAGTTTATTGTTCCATGTCCAATTCTAATTGTTGCTTCCTGACCTGGATACAGATTTCTCAAGAGGCAGGTCAGGTGGTCTGTTAGTCCCATATCTTTCAGAATTTTCCACAGTTTATTGTGATCCACACAGTCAAAGGCTTTGGAATAGTCAATAAAGCAGAAGTAGATGTTCTTCTGGAACTTTCATGCTTTTTTGATAATCCAATAGATATTGACAATTTGATCTCTGGTTCCTCTGCCTTTTCTAAATCCAGCTTGAACATCTGGAAGTACACTGTTCACGTACATTTGAAGCCTGACTTGGACAATTTTGAGCATTACTTTGCTAGCATGTGAGATGCGTGCAATTGTGCAGCAGTTTGAGCATTCTTTGGCATTGCCTTTTTTTGGGATTGGAATGAAAACTGACCTTTTCCAGTCCTGTCACCACTGCTGACTTTTCCAAATTTGCTGGCAAACTGAGTGTAGCAATTTCACAGCATCATCTTTTAGGATTTGAAATAGCTCAACTCGAATCCCACTACCCTCCCTAGCTTTGTTCATTGTAATGCTTCCTAAGGCCCACTTAACTTCACATCCAAGATGTATGATTCTAGGTGAGTGATCACACCACTGTCATTATCCGGGTTAGGTAAATCTTTTTCATATAGTTCTTCTTTGTATTCTTGCCACCTCTTCTTAATATCTTCTGCTTCTGTTAGGTTCATACCATTTCTGTCCTTTATTGTGCCCATCTTTGTGTGAAATTTCCCCTTGGTAACTTTAATTTTCTTGAAGAGAAGCTTCACTTCAACAGTACATGAACTGAGAATCTCCAGACGTTCAAGCTGACTGCAAAAAAGGCAGATGAACCAGAGATAAAATTGCCAACATCCACTGGATCATAGGTGAACCAAGAGGATTCCAGAAAAACATCAACTTCCACTTCACTGAACATGCTAAAGCCTTCAGCTCTGTGTTTACAACAAACTGCAGAAAATTCTTAACAAGATGGTAATACCAGACCACTGTATCTGCCTTCTGAAAAATCTGTATGGAGGTCAAGAATCAACAGTTAGGACCAGACATAGAATGATGGACTGTTTTCAAACTGGAAAGCAGTACATCAAGGCTGTATACTGTCACCCTGCTTATTTAACTTATATCCAAAGTACCTCATGCCAAATGCTGGGCTGGATGAAGCACAAGCTGGAATCAAGATTGCCAGGAGAAATATCAGGTATCTCAGTTATCAGATGACACCACCTTTATGGCAGAAAGTGAAGAGGCACTGAAAAGTCTCATGATGAAAGTGAAAGAGGTGTGTGAAAACCCTGGCTTAAGACTCAACATTCAGAAAACTAAGATCATGGCATCTGGTCCCATCACTTCATGGCAAATGGATCTGGCAACAAGGAAAACACTGACAGACTTTATTTTCTTGGGCTCCAAAATCACTGCAGATGGTGAGTGCAGCAATGAAATTTAAAGATGCTTGCTCCTTGGAAGAAAAGCTGTGACAAACATAGACAAAGCATTAAAACGTAGAGACATTACTTTGCCAACTAAGGTCTGTAGTCAAAGCTATGGTTTTCCCAGTAGTCATGTATGGCTATTAGGTTGGACCATAATTCCAAAGAATTGTTGTGGTGTTGAGCTGTGGTGTTGGAGAAGACCCTTGAGTGTTCCTTAAGATCAAACCAGTAAATCCTAAAGGAAATCAATCCTGAATATTTATTGGAGGGACTGATGCTGAAGCTGAAGCTCCAATACTTTGGCCACCTGAAGAGAAGAGTTGATTCATTAGAAAAGACTCTGATGCTGGGAAAGATTGAAGGCAGGAGGAGAAGGGATTACAGAGGACAAGATGGTTGGATGGCATCACCGACTCAATGGACATGAGTTTGAGCAGTCTCCAGGAGATGGTGATGGATAGGAAAGTCTGGCTTGCTGCACTCCATGGGGTTTCAAAGAGTCAGACATGACTGCACTAAACAGCAACACAGACACGAATGTGATAAATGGAACAACAACAACAAAAACATATTGGAAAAAGAAACCATGGCTTTATGACATGAGGTAGGCAAATATTCTTATAAAGAAATAATAGACATCACCAATAAAAAAATAAAACAATAATTTTGATTTAGTAGAAGCTAAAATATAGTCATCAAAATACAATGTATTTTGATGTTATATAGTTAAGTGCATACACATTAACTATGGTTTCGTTTTCTTGGAAAATTGTCCTTTTTATCATTAAGTATTGTTCCTATTTATTCCTGATAAGAATATTGATCTGATATTGGCTGTGATTGAAACTGATATAGATAATTCAAAGTTTGATTACTACTAGCTTGGAATATCTTTATCTCTTCACTTTAAACTTTCTGTATACTTATATTTAAAGTGAGTTCATTTTAAACAACATCTAGTGATATTTTGTATTTATTAACCATTCTCTATCAGTGGTATATTTAAGTCATTCAAACTTAGAAGTTTTATTTATATAGTTTGTTTAATATTTACCATATTCACAATTATTTTTATTCATGTCCCTGGTTCTTTGTTTCTTTTCTAATATGTTCAATCTTTTTCTGCTCTTTCTGGTTATATTGAATATTTTCTATATTTTCTCTCACTCTGGAGAAATAAATTATAATCCTTTAAAAAGAAAAGAGATAAAGGAAGTTTAAATTCATATTACTCAATGAAACAAGCTAGTCTGAAAAGATTACACAGTGTATGACTTAAATATATTTTATTCTGTAAAAAGGCAAAACTTTAGAAATAAAAATATATTAGAGGTGTCATGGTCTCGAGAAATTAAGGGATGAATTGTTGAAGCCCATAGGATTTTCAAATTCCACTGCTTTGTATGTCAAGGGTTTTCCTGGGTGGCACTAGTAGTCAAGAACCTGCCTGCCAATGCAGGAGACATAAGAGATATGGGTTCCATATCTGGGTAAGGACGATCTCCTGGAGGAGGGCATGGCAACCCACTCCAATATTCTTGCCAGGAGAATCCTATAGACAGAGGAACCCAGCAGGCTACAGTCCATGGTGTCACAAAGAGTCAGACATGACTGCAACGACCTAGCAAGCACAATACACATTCTGTATGACACAGTATTGGTGGATTCTCGGATCCACCTGTCAAAACCTATAGAACTGTGTGGTACAAAGAGTTAACTAAACGATGGGCTTTAGTGATATACAATGTTACAATCTTTGTTACATCAGTTTTAACAAACGTGTGACACTATTGCATGATGTTAATAATAAGGTAAGCTATATGGAGTGAATGGAGAGGGAACTCTTATTTTTGAACCATTTTCAGTAAACACAAGACTACTTAAAAAAATTATTTTAATTAAAAACAAAACAACAAATACAAAGTCATAAAAAATCAATGTAAATAAAATGAAAATCAAGCTATACACTGAAATAAAATATTTGAAGAATTACATATATTAGGAAAGATCTCATCTCTATAAAGTGAAATACTAGAAATCAATAAACAAAAGACAAAGAATCCAACCAGTACAAAATGGATAAAAGAACTATAGGCATTTCATTGAAGTAGTTGCTTGAACAGTCAATTAAACATAGAAACATTCTCAACAATGCTTCAGTCTTGAACACTTAATACTAAAATATTCCGAAGACCTGAAATTGAAAGCTAAATTGACAAAGATAGGCTATGCAAAACATTATCCATAATGAAGGGTAACTTATTTTATCAGCCTGATAAACTCATTTTGCAGCTTTTAATAGAGTCAATTACATACTTATGTAAAGACAATATATGCACTCCTTGATATGTAGCTGTGTATGAGAATATGTGCTTAAACATTTGTTTTAAATTTTTATATTGTATTCTTCATATTTATTTTATTTTATCACATTGTTCAAAGATATTTTATTCAAAATAATCTGATCATTAGTAGGAGAATTGATAACAAATTACATATATCCATAAAATTGAACAGCATTCGGCATTTAACTAAAAGATGCTGATGCATTCAAAAATATTTATGAATTGCAAATACAGTACAGTAACTAAAAAATGTCAAATACGCAAATGAAACATACAAATGAACATCCTATATGAATGCATTTATATAAAGTTCAAAATTAGGCAAAACTTAACTTATGCTGATAATAAATCAAAGTATCAGTAGATTGATTGGAAAGATTAAAGTGGCACTTCATATAGAGATAAGACCTCTATACTTTGTTCTGAGAAGTGGTCACAAATGTATGTGTTTGTGTGTGTTTGCGTGTGAGAGTACATGTAAACATATATGACATCACCAAGCTGTTAAGAACAGATAGTTGTCCTTATGTCTAACAGTTTTCTTTTCACTTTATGTAAATTGTGACTTAAAATCACTATAAAATGGTGTTCTTTAAACAAAACTGATAGAAAACAGAAGCTCCAGAAGGCAATAGGATGTTAGGGCAGTGCTCTAGGTGGGTTTACGTGCTGTGCTTAGTCATTCAGTTGTGTCTGACACTTTGTGATGCCATGGACTGAAGCACACCAGGCTTCTCTGTCCATGGGGATTTTCTGGGCAAGAATACTGGAGTGGGTTGCTATGCCTTCCTCCAGGGGATTTCTCCAACCCAGGGATCGAACCTAGGTTTCCCACATTGCAGGTGAATTCTTTACCACTGAGCCACAGGGAAGGCTAGTTAGATTTATAGAGCTAGTTATTTGGATTCACAAAATGAAAGGACATGTCAGGACTCATTTAATCTCTGATAGGTTGAGAGAGAACAAATTCCCATAGCTCCCTACAAAATGTCTCATATGTCCAGAACTTCATCCAGTATCAACCGAAAAGAAGTGATTGAACATAGCTGTAGCTGAAGTTTCCAAGAATGAAGACTTGTAGCTAATACCACACAACCTCTACTGGTAGCCCTAAGGGTTACAAATATGAGTTATGCAAGCCTGACACTAGTTATTATATCAGTATTTTTAATCATGTAACAGACATACATCAGAGAATACAAGCCAAGCATTAGAACAGCAATTTTCCATCAATATGAACTATATGGGTATATTTCTTCTCTTCAAGCTACACAATTTTTACACTGTTATTACAATACTGAAAGAGTCATGGAGCCATTTTATGAATCTATCAAAATACATATAACATGCAGAGGTTTTTTCTAATCAATAGGCAATAGAAACACTTGTTATTAAAAACAAGTGGCTAAAAAGACTACACTTTGTCTTAATTATTCAGATGTCCTACTCTTTGCAACCCCATAGCTATCAGGCTTCTCTGTCCATGGGGATTCTCCAGGCAAGAACACTGGAGTGGGTTGCCATTTCCTTCTCCAATGAGTGAAAGTAAAAACTGAAAGGAAGTCGCTCAGTCGTGTCCGACTCTTAGCGACCCCATGGACTGCAGCCCACCAGGTTCCTCCGTCCATGGGATTTTCCAGGCAAGAGTATTGGAGTGGGTGCCATTGCCTTCTCCAAAAACAAACTAATGGGATTTAATAGGAGGAGAATACTTACCTTTAAAATGCTTTACTAAACTATACATGGTTTAGGGTTGCCTTTGATATTAAAGAATCTATAAATAATGAAACATGCTCTCTGGGAAATAGCATGTAAGCTATATAAGTATAAAATGGAAATGCTTCATAACCTAATTACACCATGTTTTATAAAGCAAGCAATTGTCCTTTTACCTTGACCTATTCTTGAGAAGTGGGCTTGAGATGCATCCTTTAGGGATCTTGGAATCTTCACTAAGTGCCCTGCACCTTTCCCTCTGTATTTTAGCATGGACTGTATGGTGTCCTTAAAACCATCAGTAAATCTTACTAACTGTTGGGCAATATCTCTGATCTGACAATTCCCTAACTTAGCTTAGAAAGAAAAGACAATCATTTGTCATTGCTTAATCAGTGACATCCCAAGGTTATTCTCACAGATACCATTTTTATTGATTCAAATGTGCCTACAAACCTTTCATCTTCAATGCATAGGTTCAATTTAGAAAAAAAAAAAAAAGAGAGAGAAAGAAAACAATTCCCCTTAAGACTAATGTTCAGGGAATTAACCCCAGATGTGTCCATTTCTTAAGTAACAAGCAGTTTAAGGAAAGAATAATCAAAGTTGAACAGTAAGGCAGTTTTCAAAATAATAAACTAAAATAAATTATGTAATTAGGAAGTGTGCTATATAATTTATATCCTATGCAGTATCTATACACTGCCTACAGTAGATTCTTCACATTAACTTCAGTGTAACCTCAGTGTTTATAGAAGCTTTTATAATTCTGCTACACATTTCCTCATTTTTACTGAAAAACTTTAAAGTTCATGCTGCTGCTGCTACTGCTGCTAAGATGCTTCAGTCATGTCCGACTCTGTGTGACCCCATAGACAGCAGCCCACCAGGCTCCCCCGTCCCTGGGATTCTCCAGGCAAGAACACTGCAGTGGGTTGCCATTTCCTTCTCCTATTAAAGTTCATACTCAGTAATATATCAAACATTCTTCCTTAGAAAACCTAATGAGACAGTAATTTGACACATATAGGAATTATATAATTTTGATTCTATTATTACAGATTGAATTTAAAAATTTGACTATCATTCTATTAAATTTTTTTCTCTATTATACTTCATGAATAATTTTAAAAGACAACTCAGGCACCAGGGCACTGCAAGTGTGCTCATAAAGCATTTTCTCCTAGAAATTGCATGGATACTACCTGAAAGAATTTGTCATTATAATAAAAGTGTCCATATCCCTGTCTTCTATTTATATTTTCTCCCTAAGAAGTTTACCTATTTGAATGTCTTTACATACCAATTTATGCGAATGGTATCACATGTGATATCTCCATGCTAATTTTTCCACTATCTTTTCAAACCTAGCATTGAAATAACTGCCTGTCATACCCATCATTTTGAGAAATAGGCCATTTAAAACTTTATATGGCCCCATAGAATTGTCTGTTTCTCTCTGAGTTATTCCCTCCTCATCCCCTCACTTTGCCTTTTCCAGTAGACTCCACTGTGGTCAATAGTGCAACAGATCAAGACAAAGACAAAGGTATTTCCTCTCTTTTTCTCTTCCCCTTCATTCAATCTGTCTTAGTCCTATGGTGACTTTTTTTTTTTTTCTTTTAACATCTTAGTTCTGACCACTGCTGTTGATCATCTGTAGTATTTCAGTGAACCCCTAATCAGTCCTTTTGAATCTCTTTCTCCTTTAGAACCAGTTATATGAAAATTGCTTGGTTAAAGCACATTCATGTCTTTTCATCTTTTGATTGTGCTCAATTACACACACACAAACAAACACACACATATACACACACACAAATAAAGGCAAAAGTTTACCGTGGCTTTCAAAATCCCACGTGGCCTTGCTCTTTCTATCTCTCCAGATTTATCCAGGCATTATTTTCTTCCTTGCTCACTGTAACCATACTGTCTTTCTTTATTCACCATGGATCTCAATATAATTGAGCACAGTCCCTTCAATTTGGAGTGACAGATGAATTACTGTGTCCAAAGTCATCCTAACATTTTACTGCAGAATGTTATTAAGCCACATTTTATTGACTCTTCATCATTGTTCACTACTCTTACAAGTATGTAAATTTCAATTAACAACAACACTTTCCATGACTTCCTTCATTTCTGATTAAATTAACAATTTTGAACATTAATTCTCACCCTAACTAGACTTAGAGAAATTTAGAGCTGAGAAGTTAGAGTTTTTGTCTTTTTGGTAACCACCTAATTATTCCCATTCTTGGAAAGTTAAATCATCACTCTTTGGATCTTAAATCCCACCTCCTGAGGTAAAGGTAGATAATTATAATGTTATAAAGAATAATGAATGATAATTTTTAAATTATAATAACTTAAGCAAAGGTTCATAAAATCAAATGCTGACTGTATTATGTATGTCATTGTAAATGTCAAATTAAGTAACAAATTATAATGGGCTGTTAGAACATTACCATAACAAACTGTTAAACAGTTGTTATGGCTTCCCATGTGGTGCTAGTGGTAAATAACCTGTCAATACAGGAGACATAAGAGATGTGAGTTTGATCCCTGGGTTGGGAGGACCCCCTAGAATAGGAAATGGCAACCCACTCCACTACCCTTTCCTGGAGAACCCCATGGACAGAGGTGCCTAGTTTGCTACAGTCCATAGGGTCTCAGAGACGGACACAACTGAAGGGACTAGGCATGTACGCAGTCATTGTAAACTAAAACCAAACATCAGTAGTCTATCATTCAACTATTCTGTTCTGTTGTTGCTGTAACCATTTACCATAGTCAATAACCTGAAATGATACAAACTAATTATCTTCCAACTCCTACAGCTTTCTTAGTCGAAAGTCTAAAAGGTCTAGCTAGGTTAAAATCAAGATTCCATCCAGGCTGCATTCCTTCCTAGAAGAAATTAGGGAGAATCCATTTTCTTGAGTTTTTAAATTTCTTTTGCTTGCTTGATTCCTTGACTTACAAGCTTTTCCTTCATCTTCAGAACTAGCAATGGCAAGTCAAATTATCTTCACACTTCTCTCTGAACTTTCTTTTGTGGTTGCATCTCTCTTTCTTTGTCCTACCCTCTCCCTCTGACTATCAGAAGGATTCAAATTTTCTTTTGCCATATACTGCACAAAAATCACAGATTCTCAGTATTAGAATATAGGCAAATTTGGGACCATTATTCTGCTTATCATATATTTTCAGGTACAGTTTATTACACTAATTATTTACTGTATTATATATATCTATACACAAATATATATATATATTATAGTATATATCTACTAAATAAATACTACTATATTATATCCTACTATACTAGTAAATATACTATCTATAGATCATACACTAAGCTACATTAAGCATCAGTAGAGTGTAGTGGTTCAAAATATGTTTCTGAGATGCAGACATACTGGACCCAAATCCTAGGTCTGCAACTTCATATTGTGTGACCTTAGTAAGTGACTTAACATCTCCATCTCCATAAAATCATCCTAATACCAGCAATCACTTTTAGAATTGAGGAACAAATTCATTAGAATATAGGAAAAACTTTAAAAAGTTCCTAGACCAAGTTTAGTGCTCAATGAATATTAGACATAATCATAGGCATAATTCAATGAAGTTGTCCTTCCATTTCCTTTTTTTAATTTATCTGAAGACATTTAATTAGCTTTTTATTCTTAATGCATAGTTTTAATATGTCCTTAAAATACTATACTGGGATAAATTGAGTAATTTCTAAAATTTCATTAATTTGTCCTTCAAAAATATCCTTTTATTTAATTGAATTTTAATATAACTTTTACATATATTTAGTGGATTTTAATATCATATATAAAATTTTAAAAGAAATAAACTTCCATGGATAAGAAATGCAAAAAAGCAAAATGGCTGTCAGGCGAGGCCTTACAAATAGCTGTGAAAAGAAGAGAAGAGAAAAGCAAAGGAGAAAAGGAAAGATATAAGCATCTGAATGCAGAGTTCGAAAGAACAGCAAGAAGAGATAAGAAAGCCTTTCTCAGCGATCAATGCAAATAAATAGAGGGAAACAACAGAATGGGAAAGACTAGAGATCTCTTCAAGAAAATTAGAGATACCAAGGGAACATTTCATGCAAAGATGGGCTCTATAAAGGACAGAAATGGTCTGGACCTAACAGAAGCAGAAGTCATATATAAAATTTTAAAAGAAATAAACTTCCATGGATAAGAAATGCAAAAAAGCAAAATGGCTGTCAGGCGAGGCCTTACAAATAGCTGTGAAAAGAAGAGAAGAGAAAAGCAAAGGAGAAAAGGAAAGATATAAGCATCTGAATGCAGAGTTCGAAAGAACAGCAAGAAGAGATAAGAAAGCCTTTCTCAGCGATCAATGCAAATAAATAGAGGGAAAGAACAGAAGGGGAAAGACTAGAGATCTCTTCAAGAAAATTAGAGATACCAAGGGAACATTTCATGCAAAGATGGGCTCTATAAAGGACAGAAATGGTCTGGACCTAACAGAAGCAGAAGATATTAAGAAGAGGTGGCAAGAATATACAGAACAACTATACAAGAAAGATCTTCATGACCCAGATAATCACGATGGTGTGATCACTCATCTAGAGCCAGACATCCTGGAATGTGAAGTCAAGTGGGCCTTAGAAAGCATCACTATGAAAAAAGCTAGTGGAGGTAATGGAATTCCAGTGAAGCTGTTTCAAATCCTGAAAGATAATGCTGTGAAAGTGCTGCACTCAATATGCCAGCAAATTTGGAAAACTCAGCAGTGGCCACAGGACTGGAAAAGGTCAGTTTTCATTCCAGTCCCAAACAAAGGCAATGCAAAAGAATGCTCAAACTACCACACAATTGCACTCATCTCACATGTTAGTAAAGTAATGTTCAAAATTATCCAAGCCAGGCTTCAGCAATACGTGAACTGTGAACTTCCAGATGTTCAAGCTGGTGTTAGAAAAGGCAGAGGAATCAGAGATCAAATTGCCAACATCCACTGGTTCATGGAAAAAGCAAGAGAGTTCCAGAAAAACATCTATTTCTGCTTCATTGACTATGCCAAAGCCTTTGACTATGTGGATCACAATAAACTGTGGAAAATTCTGAAAGAGATGGGAATACCAGACCACCTGACCTGCCTCTTGAGAAACTTGTATGCAGGTCAGGAAGCAACAGTTAGAACTGGACATGGAACAACAGACTGGTTCCAAATGATGTACTGGAGTACTTCAAGGTTGTATATTGTCACCCTGCTTATTTAACTTATATGCAGAGTGCATCATGAGAAACGCTAGACTGGAAGAAGCACAAGCTGGAATCAAGATTGCTGGGAGAAATATCAATAACCTCAGATATGCAGAAGACACCACCCTTATGGCAGAAAGTGAAGAAGTACTAAAAAGCCACTTGATAAACGTGAAAGAGGAGAGTGAAAAAGTTGCTTACAGCTCAACTTCAGAAAACTAAAATCATGGAATCTGGTCCTACCACTTCATAGGAAATAGATGTGTAAACAGTGGAAAGAGTGTCATACTTTTTTATTTTTTAGCCTCCAAAATCACTGCAGATGGTGACTGAAGCCATGAAATTAAAAGACACTTGCTCCTTGGAAAGAAAGTTATGACCAACCTAGATAGTATATTCAAAAGCAGAGACATTACTTTGACAACAAAGGTCCAGCTAGTCAAGACTATGGTTTTTCCAGTGGTCATGTATGGATGTGAGAGTTGGACTGTGAAGAGGGCTGAGTGCCGAAGAATTGATGCTTTTGAACTGTGGTGTTGGAGAAGACTCTTGAGAGTCCCTTGGACTGCAAGGAGTTCCAACCAGTCCATTCTAAAGGAGATTAGTCCTGGGTGTTCTTTGGAAGGAATAATGCTGAAGCTGAAACTCCAATACTTTGGCCACTTCATGTGAAGAGTTGACTCATTGGAAAAGACTCTGATGCTGGGAGGGATTGGGGGCAGGAAGAGAAGGTGACAACAGAGAATGAGATGGCTGGATGGCATCACCGAGTCAATGGACTTGAGTTTGAATGAACTCCAGGAGTTGGTGATGGACAGGGAGGCCTGGCATGCTGCAATTCATGAGGTCACAAAGAGTTGGACACCACTCAGTGATTGAACTGAACTGAAACTTCTCTTTGAAATTTGTAATCAGTTTTGCTGTAAGAGTGATACTGAGAGCATTTTATATAGTATTAATGAGAAACTTTTACATATAATGTGAATGAGAAATGGTTCTTTTAAATTTTTAAATAATTTTTATTGAAATGATTATAATGTTCCCATCTCTGTGGTATAGCAAAGTGAATTGGTTACACACATATAGATTTTTAAAAATATATTTTATACATTTTTATTTTGGTTTATCACAGGATATTGAATAGAGTTCCCTGTGTTATCCATCCTGTTTGCATCTGCTAATCCCAAACTCCCAGTCCTTTCCTCTTCCACTTGCCTCCCATTGGCTACTTACAAGCCTGTGCTCTATGTCTGTGAATCTGTTGCTATTTGAAAAAATGGTCTAAAAAACATGTTGGGAATAATAAAGTCAACTTATTTTTGTTGTCAAATTGGTATTCCCATAAATATTTGAAATTACCTAAATATATTTTTTCTTTGGTGGCAAATTTAATGCACACATATAGGCATGCTGCAGATTTCATGCTATATAAATCTTATGCTTTCTCTACTTCAAATTAATTAATACATTCTTACCCCTCTTATATGTTAAACAAAATACGTTATTTTACATGTAGATTCTATTTAAAGATTATCTCAAAGTCATTCAGTTTCCCTAGTGATTCACTTAGTAAAGAATCTGCCTGAAATGCAAGAGACCTGGGCTTGATCCCTGGGTTAGATCACCTGCAGAAGGAAATGGCAACTCACTCCAGTATTCTTGCCTGGAGAATTCCATGGACAGAGAGGCTGGCAGGCATGGGGAGTCCATGGGATGGCAAATAGGACATAACTGAGAGCCTAGACTGACAGCCTAACTTTCTTTTCACATTTCAAAGTCATTGAGACATTGAGTTTAAGAGATAGATTACAGAAATAAATTTAGTTTCTCATTCTTTCTCACAAACCAAATGAAATATGAAAAAAAAGACACTCAAGTGGATGAATTTAGAGTAATATTGAGAACAAAGATGAATGCATTAATTAATTCTAGCCAAGTCCTAGAGCAGAGTAAATAAGTGGGATTTACTAAAATGATTCTGTTAAAAAAAAAGACCCAAAGCTCAGAAAAACAAAAAGAACACTCTAGTGAGGAATGGAGAAGCTTGTTTAATTTTTGTTTCATATATATATATATATATATATACACACACACACACACATACACACACTAAACCCTGAGATTAACAGAAAAATGAAAATGAGAAGGCTGAATATCGAAGAACTTAATCAAATAATATTTTAGGCAATGGCATCATTGATTGGTTGATTTTAGTTACCCTTCTTCCCTAACCAACATGGGGAAAGAGGCAGTTTACCTTTAGAATGAAACAAGAGATCTAAACAAGAGATTGAATCAAGGCTTTCTAAAAAAATCAGAACTATATCTTACACTAGTCTCCCTTGATTATATAAGGAAACAATGATTTCCTTGTTTGCCCTTATGATTCCCACAAGTGCCTCCTGAGATAAAGCCTGTTATTCTGTATAGTTCTTTCATATGCACAGAGGGAAAGATCACCTACAAATTCAAGAATAGCGGCTATAATAACATACATGGATGTGAACAAACAAAAATGCTAATGATAGGTTGGAAGAAAACTGGTGACTTAAAAGTAAGCAAACAAAGATTAAAATACTACTCAGGAGATACTGTATCAGTACAGTGAAAACAAATTTACTTTTTAAAAATATAAATTGTATGTTTATTATATCCAGAACTTACATACACCCTAGTAAAAAATTTTACTATGAAAGTAGGACAATTAGAAATCCTTAAGTTATCTGTTTAATAAGAACCTATGTAAAAATATTAATAAGAGTGACTGGACAAAAGTATGGGCAAAATGGCATGGTGCGAAAAATTAACTCCAGATTGATCAATGGCTTGAGTTTAAGCACTAAAAATATAAAACTTTTAGAAGAAAACATAGAAGTAAATCTCTATTACCTTGGATTTGGTTGTGAACTCATACAGGACACCCTTACAAGCGAAAAAGACTTAGATAAATTAAATGTCATAGGTAAATAAAAATAAACAAACAAAAGCTGTTGTGCATCAAAAGACACTATCAGAAAAGTAGAAAGAAAAGTAACCTACATAATAGGAGCTTATATTTTTCAAAACATATATTTGAGAGGTGTCCAGTATTCAGACTTTGTAAAGCATTCTTGTACCTTAACACCAAAAGACAATACAATTAAAAATTGGGTAAAAGACTTGAATAACTTTTTTAATCAAAGATGATGTATGAAAGACCACCAAACTACGAAAAAGTTTTTGTAACATCCATAAGTTAAAGATATAATTTACCATATGCCCAAATTTTCACTCTTAATGGTATATCCTCCCAAACTGTAAGCAAATATTGAAACAAATACTCGTACCTAAATGTCCATAGCAGCACTATTTACAACAGCAAAGAGTGGAACCAGATTCATTACTGGATGAATGGATAAACAAGATGGGGTATATTCATATAATGGAATATTACTCAATTATAAACAGAAATTTAAACTGACCTCATCTACAGTGTGGTTGAACCTCAGAAATATTATTCTAAATTAAAGGAGCCAAAAATAAAAGATGACATTGTATAGATTCCATTTATATGAGGTATGCAGAACAGGTTAGTGGTTGACAGGGCTGGAGGTGTGGGGCTAGGTAGTGACTGCTTTGTGAATATAGGGTTTATATGGAGGGTAATATAATCATTTTGAAACTAAATAGGAGTTATGGTTGCACACTAAAGATGAAATAAATTCCATTGAATTATATACTTCAAAATGATTGATTTTTATATTCAAAATATTTCCAAAATGTTTGTAAAGTGATGAAACATAAGAATTAAGATCCTTTTACTTTTGATTTTCTTTCTCCTCTGTTATCATTAAATTTTATACCACTACATTAAGAAAAGGTATCCTAATGCTTCCAGTGAGGAGATCACCTGCTCAGGTATGTTCTCATCAACAACTTTGGACACTAAAAGATAAAGGAGTGATTGATGCTGCTCATGTTCAAGTTGAAAGTAAATTCTATACACAGTAGAATTATTAGTTAAAGGATAAAATCAAGAAAGTTCATTCATGGACACAGAGTTTACCTTCCATATGCTATTATAAAATGATTAAAAAGTTTAGACATCACATTAGACGTTCCAATTGATAATATAGTTATGTGAACTTTTACGTTGAGAATGATATTGATGCATTTTTGTCAGTATAAAGAAGACAACCAATTACTTAAAAAAAAGGTAAAAGTTTCTGGAGAGTATTAGTAGTTCAATTAGGAAATAGACTGAAACTAAAAGGTAGCATGATTTTAATGACTAGTAGATATTAAAGAAGTTTCCCTGATAGCTCACTTGGTAAAGAATATGCCTGCAATGCAAGAGACCCTGGTTCAATTCCTGGATTGGGAAATTTTTTTTTATTGATTTTTATTTTTTAGCTTGTTTTGCTTTACAATACTGTATTCGTTTTGCTATACATTGACATGAGTCAGCCACGAGTGTACATGAACTCCCAATCCTGATCCCCACCTCCCCCCTCCTGCCTCACACCTTCTCTCTGGATTATCCCCGTGCATCAGTCCCAAGCATCCTGCATCCTGCATCAAACCTAGACTGGCGATTCGTTTCACTTATGATATCATACCTGTTACATTGCCACTCTGCCAACTCATCCCACCCTCTCCCGAAAATTCATATGATCTTGAAACTTTAAAGTTTATTTATTTGTTCTTTAGGTGACATACATTTTCAAACATATAGTTCCAGTTTTAAACTGGGTATCAGCTGGTATCCTCTGATATTTTGAAATTTTAGATAAAACTTCACTGACCCCTTTTAATGTCTTCCGGAAATGCAAAGTCCTCTCCATTTAACTGAACACTTTTATCAAAGATGCCTATATTCTGTCACTTTTACTCTTTCCCTCTTGTACGTCTTCCAGATAATCCCATTTACAACATTTTTAAGTAAAAAAAAAGAGAGAGAAAATTAAATAAGACAAAAATTTAATCAACTTAATTTCAACCCAAGCTAATTAATAAGCCAACCAATATAACTGAAACAGAAAACCAAATTCTGTTTGCAGAGCTGAATAACAAATTGCACAAACTTGCAAACACACAGAGTAAGTTTTAGAGGATAAAGATACCAAACAGTGTGGAGATTCCTTAAAAAATTGCAAATAGAACTGCCTTATGACCCAGCAATCCCGCTGCTGGGCAAACACACCGAGGAAACCAGAATTGAAAGAGACACGTGTACCCCAATGTTCATCGCAGCACTATTTATAATAGCCAGGACATGGAAGCAACCTAGATGTGCATCAGCAGATGAATGGATAAGAAAGCTGTGGACATATACACAATGGAGTATTACTCAGCCATTAAAAAGAATACATTTGAATCAGGCTAATGAGGTGGATGAAGCTGGATCCGATTATACAGAGTGAAGTAATCCAGAAAGAAAAACACCAATACAGTATACTCACACATATATATGGAATTTAGAAAGATGGTAATGATAAATCTGTACGTGAGACAGCAAAAGAGACACAGATGTATAGAACAGCCTTTTGGACTCTGTGGGAGAGAGAGAGGGTGGGATGATTTGGGAGAGTGGCAGTGTAACGTGTATGATATCATAAGTGAAACGAATCGCTGGTCTAGGTTCGATGCAGGATGCAGGATGCTTGGGACTGATGCACAGGGATAATCCAGAGAGATGGCGTGGGGCGGGAGAGGGGAGGGAGGGGTCGGGATTGGGAGTTCATGTACAATCGTGGCTGATTCATGTCGATGTATAGCAAAACAAATACAGTATTGTAAAACAAAACTAAAAAAAATAAAAATTAATTAAAAAAAAAAGATACAAAACTCTCAGCATAGACACTGAGAGTGGGTGAGATAACTGCAAAAGCAGGAATAAAAAGTTTATCTCTTTATTAGAATTGATCTGTTCGTTTTTGTTTGGCTCAGAACCCGATATACATAATTTCTGACCAAGCAGTTAAACATCGCAACGTCCAATTTGTCATTTTTTATGGCTTCTTTGGGTTCCCAGTTTCTCCAGACATTGAGTGCCAGCCCTCAACCCTTTCTCAAGACCCCAAACCATTATTTAGGGACCTGCTGCTGCTAAGTCACTTCAGTCGTGTCCAACTCTATGCGACCCCATAGATGGCAGCCCACCAGGCTCCCCCGTCCCTAAGATTCTCCAGGCAAGAAAACTGGAGTGGGTTGCCATTTCCTTCTCCTATGCATGAAAGTGAAAAATGAGGTCGCTCAGTCGTATCTGACTCTTTGCAACCCCAGTGACTGCAGCCTACCAGCCTCCTCCATCCATAGGGTTTTCCAGGCAAGAGTACTGGAGAGAGGTCCATTGCCTTCTCCATTTAGGGACCAGATATATATTTAAAAGTTAATGATCCATCTTGAATTTTCCTCCTTGATAAATGAATGTTTCATGACCCTCAGACCAGCGCGACATTCCTCTGAATGCCTAGATTGGAGCAACAAGTACAGCGTCAGGCTAATGGAGCAAAGAGTCGGACACGACTGAGCGACTGAACTGAACTGAATGGAGCAAAACGATTATGTGAGAAAATGAGGTGAAATTAAAAAAAAAAAAAAAAGAACTGAGGCCCCAAACCTTATACTGACTCCCTAATAATTCTACCTCATAACTACTAACAAATCCATATATAATTTTAACTTTGTTGTAGAAGATTATATTTATTGCATGGAAGACCTAGCACAGAGTCACTTTGACCACTATACAGAAATTTAGTACTATGCGTTCGTTATTTTAGAGTTTCTTTTGCTATCAAATGTAAGCTTGTGTTATGAACTTTCATTGACCTTTCATCAAAGCAGTTAGCCTTTTGTCACTAGTAGTCTCCTTACCTCTGTGCTCTCCTGTTGTACTATTCACCAAAATGAACAAAAAACTCCCAAACTTTCCTATTTCTAAAGTTTTTACTCCATATCTGATCTATTTAACAATATTTTCTAAACAAGAATCATTTTCTTAATATAAAGAACCCTCATAAAAACTAAGTCAATATGTTTCTACAAAAAAAAAATCTATTCTCTTTAAACAAGTTAATCTGCAGTGATTTCATGAGAGCATAGAAGTAAAAATTTACCCATGTTATTATTTACAAATATAATTACTATGATATATATATATATGTAAGTACTGAATAAGAATTGATTATAACTCACTAAATCATATTAGAATTGATCATTTACAACTATCAGTAATAATATAATGTACAACATTTTTACTTTTGTCCTTTTAAAGAAGTAGTACTTATTTTTCCTAGAGGAAAATGAGCATACAATAGAACCCAAATAATTTAAATCCCTTTGTAGGACAGCAGCTAATTGAGCTTCTGGTCCAGTCCCCTTTGGAGTGCTCTCTGTTGGACTACTTTTAAGTCTGTTTTGAAGAAATCACGTATGTCTTAGACTCTCTCAAAATATTAGAGAAAATAAGGCTAAGTACAAAAGCAGTGAATGTCAGTTCTGTCTTTTCTGGTTTGCAGTGACAGCAATTATTCATTCCTGATATTTGAGCCCAAACAGAGCTTTACAGACTAATTATTACTTATAGATTGCTACAAAGATGTGACATTAACACCAAATCAATCACTCAATCATTCAATCAATAGCAACCATTAGCCTTCTTACAAATGTTTCTGAAATAGAGAAACCGAGGAACTTTTACTTCATTATTGTATATATTATCTTAGAGTGATGGACACAAATGCAAGTTGAACTTTACCATGTATCGTTTGATCATTACTGCAGGTTGGTAATTACTCCTTTTAAAAATGATACAATATTTCACTGGAAATTATGAAGTGATCCATAGAAATCACTGGAATATATATACACAAACACATACACATTCCAGGTATCTTTTTAGGCATTAGGAACCCAACAATGAAATATATGAATGAAAATGCCTACTGAAGGGAACTTATGTACCAGTAAAGATAAATCGTGAAACAGTGAATGATCCTCAAATGTGTTCTAAACTACACCCAGTCTTTTAAATATCTATATTATTTCTTATATTCTTCTTTTATTTTTTCACTACATGCAAATTATAGACACTCTTTCTAGTCACGGCTATGATTTTTCCAGTGGTCATGTATGGATGTGAGAGTTTGACTGTGAAGAAAGCTGAGCACCAAAGAATTGATGCTTTTGATCTGTGGTGTTGGAGAAGACTCTTGAGAGTCCCTTGGACTGCAAGGAGGTCCAACCAGTCCATTCTAAAGGAGATCAGTCCTGAGTGTTCATTGGAAGGACTGATGCTAAAGCTGAGACCCCAATACTTTGGCCACCTCATGCGAAGAGCTGAATCATTGGAAAAGACCCTGATGCTGGGAGGGATTGGGGGCAAGAGAAGAGGGGATGACAGAGGATGAGATGGCTGGATGGCATCACCGACTCAATGGACATGAGTTTGATTGAACTCCAGGAGTTGGTGATAGACAGGGAGGCCTGGCGTGCTGCGATTCATGGGGTCGCAAAGACGGACACGACTCAGCGACTGAACTGAACTGAACTGTGTGTCAGCAGCTGTGCAATACATTATATATGCAGAGATAAAGACATAAACATTAATAGATTTACATTTTAGTCTAATGTGAAACATACAAACAAAGGAAATATAAAATGATTTTATTGAAATATATATGGAAATATGTTGAGGGAAGAGAGGGAAGATTTGAGGAAACCTTTCCTGGAATTGGTGATGTATGAGCTAATTATGAAATATGAATAGGTGTTATATCCAGTTAATGGCAAACAAAAGAGATGGGAGATATTTCAGGACACTTAAAAAAGAACCAATCATTTACAAAACGCAGGAGGTATAGTTAATTAGTTAAGTCACTCAGTCGTGTCCGACTGTTGCCACCCGTGGACGGTAGCCCACCAGGCTCCTCCACACATGGGATTCTTCAGGCAAGAATACTGGAGTGGGTTGCCATTTCCTTCTCCAAGGGATCTTCCCGACCCAAGGATCAAACCCAGGTCTCCTGCATTGCAGGCAGATGCTTTAACCTCTGAGCCACCAGGGAGGTATAAGAAGCATAATCTGATCTGAAGACAGTAAGGATTTTGGTATGATTAGGCAGTCCAACGTTTGGGAGAGGAAGCACCTAGAATTCATGTTGATGTATGGCAAAACCAATACAATATTGTAAAGTAAAAATAAATAAATAAGTAAATAAATGATAAATGGTTTAAAAAAATCAAAAGAGTGATGGGGTCAAGTCTGGACAGGATCTCATGTCAGGCAAAATTGGATACATGTTAATACTTTTACTTACTATGAAATGAACATGTGGTGATGATAAAGAATTAAGATAACCTGTAAATATAAAAACAAAGTGAATATAAAGATAACATCTGTCCTCACCTTATTACATGAAATATAGTCTAATATATCAAAGGTATAAATATGCAATATTAACTGGATCTGTCTGTCCTCCTAAAACTTCATCTCCTGCACTTTCCTTTTTTTAATACTAAATAATTTATCTCAGATAGCTTCTCATATAATTTAAAGTAGTTCCATATACTTAGTTTACATTGTGAGGAAATTGTTCATTCTTATGTAAGCAAAGTTCAGTGAATGGATCTTCAGGTTGTTCTTGCTGTCATTGGCTATTATATACAATGGAATACTAAATGCCCATGTGCATATATCTTCAAATATTTCTGAGGTTGTATCTAATGGGTAAATTTCTGGTAGGAGAATCACAGCATCAACTATTAACTACTATTTTGTCTTTTGCTATTTTTGGATACTGATAGCTGAAATACACTTCAAATCCCTTGCCAGGTCTCAAACTTTGTCATCTTTACAAGGCCCACTGGAGAACTATATTTAATAGATATTTTGATATTATTTTTATTATTGTAATTGAAGTGAATCTGTTCTTATGTTAATTGAACAGAAAAGATTTTTGGATGATGATCATTTAAAATTTTTGAAATAACACTGTGACAAATTACAGCAAGGAAGTAAGCAAAAGCAGAGATTCCAATAAAGTGGGTTATGAAAAACATTTAGCTTTTTCCCTCAGATATATGCTTCTGATATTTATGTCACTGGACTATATGAATTATGTAAACATTCATTGTAAACCTTAGATGTCATACAGCATAGTGCTAGAACTAACAGATATCAATGCATAATTGTAGAGTTTAATTATATTGTGTTAATACTTTAAAATTTCCTTTGCCTAATATATATTTTTCTTATTTATTTTATTTCACTTTTTCCTGTTTTATTGGCATATTTTAACACATATTTTCTGTTTTGCTGACATCAAGAATCTCAGATTTATATTTTTCTTGTCTTCTATTGATGGGTGAGATACAAATTTATATACATATATATGTATGTGAACACTAAATACATACACATCTTTTTCAATGTAATCATAGTCTCAAACTTTCTTCATCACAAAACACATTTTAAAATTTAAGTATTTCTAATAACTCTCAATTTTTAAATTAAAATTAATGTTCAAAATATAGCTGGTAAATCTTTATTTTTTAATATTTTTAAAAATGTCAGGTTTTTGCTTCAAAAGAAATGTCACAAAATTAAGCAGTCACTGACTTTTTCTTTATATGTATAATTGGAATTATAGTTACTGACCTTAAATTACTGTTTTTTCTAATCAAACTTTTTTAAGTAGTCAAATGAGTAAGCAACTATAAGGCACATTATTTTATCGTAAGAAATAAGCATTATAGATTTGTTTATCATTCTTTTTTTAAACAAATTACCAAACCTTAGAAATATATGAGAAAAAGCAAACTCACCACACACACACACACACACACACACACACACACAAATATACAAAATATACATAACATATGTGGTTTCACATGCCATGTAAATGATTTTTCCAAAATTGTATTGCTTGGATATTTATGACTAAGCTTAATTGTTCAAGTTATACAATATTTACTCGGCTTGTTAGCCTAAAATAAACAGAAAATAACTAAATCATTGCAACAACTCCAAAGCAGTATGACAGAATAATTGAGTACACTTTGAAGCTTTTTCATTAGTAATCTTCATTTTATGCATTCACTGAATTTTTCCATATATTTACATAGAACAAGCCTTATTTACTTCAGAAAAAAAACTCACTTTTGCAAATTTGACCTTGTCTTGTATACCTGTATACATATAAATAAGATGATTTTTCTTATAAATATTGCAAGCCCTACAGTAATTCAAATGTCTACTGTGAACATAATAAGAATGGTCCTGGGCTCTTCATATATAATTCAAATTGAATACCGACATAAACTTTCATTTCCTCTAAATTTTCTGATCCATAGTGAGGAAAAGAATGTTACCAAGTAAAAACCTCAAAAAATGCTTCTGACATAGAAGAGGCCATTCTTATCACAATTCACACATTTCAGCTACCTTTTATTCTTGAAATTCCTTGTGACATAAATGCAAACTCTGCTCCTTTTCAGTTTTATGCAAAGCCAAAAAGAGAGTCTCTATTTCTAGCCTTGACCGGAAAGTCAGAAAAGAGAATGTGTACTCTATGATTCCAGCATTATTCACCATAAAAATGGTCAAGATGAAGCACATAACCAGGAGTGAAATGACATGAGAAAAAATTAGGATTCATTCATCAGTCATATTATATCTCATAGAATACAAGTGAAGGTTATAGCCTTGAACACATCATTTTAAAGAGGCGATTTTTATACTCAGGGGCGTGTTAACTACAGCAATGTATTATCACTCTCACTATTTTATTCCAACTTTAGAGAAATACTTGTTTAGTAGGAACAACTTGAAACAGTATTATCCATTGTGCTCTCAGTGCATAAAATTCATTAAATATAAAAACCGTAAGTCAAAAAGAAAGGAGTTTAGATTAAATCATTGTCTTATATCATATAATTTGTATATATTGCTAAATTCAACCACATGCTTAAAATGCACTTTAACAACAGAATTCACTTTAGATTATTTGCTTACAAAGTTTAATATCCTTACAAAAAAAGCTGTTCTTATTTCTCTAACACATGTGTGTGTTGTTCATGTGTACATATGTCTGTACTATACTAGGATCATTGAAATTGAAAAGTAATTATTTTTTAACAGCCTGCACACAAATACATACACACAGAAAGAAATGCAATTGTTCTATGATTTAAAAAACCTCTATAAATATACAATAATATCAAAGGGAAAACAGTAACTTCTTCATGGCAGATGGGTAAATCAATATAAAGAGTGATATCAAATATAGACCTTTTAAACTGAATAAGACGATAAGCAGGGAATAGAATGGAAAGTATAAATAAATTGTGGACTGATGGGTATTAAATGGAAAAATAAAGAGTGATTATGCCATGAATAATAGTGAATATTGGGCTCCTTAGTGGCTCAGCGGTAAAGAATTCAGGAAGCAATCCCTGGATTGGAAAGATCCCTTGAGAAGGAAATGGCAACCTACTCCAGTGTTCTTGCCTGGGAAATTCCATGGACAGAAGAGCCTGGAGGGCTACAGTCCATGGGATTGCAAAAAATTCAAAGTTGATTTAGCAACTAAACAACAACACAATAGTGAATATTCAACTGTTAAGAGGTTTAAAAGAATGATAATTTCGACATGTGAGCATTTTTCCTAAGTAAGAACCATTTAAAATGCTTTGGAGAGGATAACATTGTTACTCATAATTTAGAAAAAGCACTCTGATTAGGTATAGAAAAGTAAATTGCTAGAAAAGAAAAACAGTAGAGGGAGTAATAGGACTTGTTAGGAATTTAATAGTATAAGAAAAGCTGACTAGAGACTTTTAAGAGACTGAAGATTGATGGAAGCAACACATGTCACCACACCTATGAATTTGGAAGATAAATCAATAGAACCAATTGCACAAGAGGAATGAAAAGAGGAGACATCAATGATAAACTCAATGCATTGAAGTCTCTTGAATATATTTTGTATCCCTTTTCTACTGTATGCTTTTCCATGTGAGGAAAAAATATTAAAAGAATTCTTGCCAGGACTTGCAGCACATGGCCAAACACTTCTTCTGGCATGGCACTTGTGATGCAGGTTGTAGGAAAGAGGTAAAAACTAAGGAGTGAGAACACTGAGTCTTATTCTTAGGACTGCTAACTGCAGCGAAGTAATAGTAAGTTTATATTTTTTTATCTAAGTTTGAAATTATGCCTGATCATGAGATAGGGCTTTAAGATTATTTACTCAGTGTGCTCTCTATATTAACTTTATTTCATGATTTCAGGTAATGGTATAAGAAATTGGAAAACCTAAGTTATCTAAGTTAATGTGGAAGAATCTTCAGCTATCTGATTGCATAAATATATCATTTACTTTTGTACTTTAGCTTGTAGTCACTTTTATAACATCTATTTTAGTTTTTACTCTTTTACTTAAAAAGTTCCTTGAAGATTAGCAGTGCAAGGCATATATATATATATATATATATATAAAACTGTATTGATATACAGTTGAGAAAATTTAAACTCATCAAAAGCATGATTATAGAACAATAACTATCAATTTCAACTTCTTTCATGACCAAAGTTTTATAAATGATTGTAACAAGTTTCACTAATCTGAGTGTGTCTCTACCTAACATACCTTCAATAACATGTATTAATAAATATTTATTCTATGAACATTTTTATTGTGATCTTATTTCTGTTTTAACATGTTTAACATGAATGAATTTAAGGTTAAAGCAGTGTTTATAATGTATCTTTACTTTTTAAATTATGTTGAAAATTAACACAATAACATGTAATGTTTATATTATTTAATATGGCTGAATTTTAACTATCTTGCATAATATATTTTAAAACTTAATTTTCTCCTCTTTTGCTCTATTTTGTTAAAATCATGTTTGATGTTAAGAAAAGGCCATCTTTAATGAGCTAAATAATGATTTAGGACCTATGAAAATGAATAAGTAAAAAGGCATGGTATGTGATTTTTTTTTTTCCTTTTGCTAAACTCCATTAATGCCATTCAGTAGGTTTAGAAGCTATTTGCCTGTTCAATATTAGTTCTATCCTGTGGTTAATCAGTGTAATGATTATGACCATTGATGATAAACATCAGAGTCTAGTGCTAAAACACCGAGATTACTATCAACATGGAATTGAGTGCGAATATATACCAGACACTGGACTCGGGGAGGGGTGGGGAGGAATCTATGTTTTCAAGGAATAAACCAGCCTGAATAGATAAAATGGAACTATTTTTACAAAATGCAGTAAAACAAAATGGCAATATTTATGTTTATTTTACATAACTAACATACACAGGAGAAGAGTAAATAGTTTAAAAGATACCGGCTAACGATTGAAACCTGACTTTTGCCCTCATGCTCTCATTGATGTACTGGTAGATTGCGTAGAGCTGTTCAAAACTTCCCTGGAAAGAAAGGTCATTTATCACTTTTTCTTGTGGGGCATTTGATATATGAAAGGAAAAGCAGAAATGTGACTCTAAAATAGACTTGCCAGCCCAGACAAGACGTGAATAGAAAACACGTGCAAATGGTCAGAGCAAATTTCCTTTCGAAGGTCTGAGTTCTTTTCCAGGTAGAAAACAGTGAACCATTATGTTTCTTAACATGTCAGAGAACTTTAAAATACCAAGGACGGTATTGTTTAAAGTGATATATCATAGTAAGGAACTGATTCACACTATCACTTATGAAGTAAAACATTCTGATAGCTCTACCTAATATAATCAACCATGAAACAGAAATAATAAGTATACCTTTGGGAAAAAGAGTTTACTTCGACTTAGAACATTTGAAACATTTTTAAGTTTTACAATATTATAAGTCTTACTGGTTCATGAAACATGCATAGTCGCATCATGAAGCATTTTCTCAAAATCAATCTTGATATTCAGGGTTTTATCCTCACAGGTAGCTGCACTGTACAAATATATCCACCGAGATAATTGTGAATGTATGACCCCAAAAGATATACAAACAGACAAAACTGCTTGATGACACAAACCATCAAACAAAAGAGGTGGTATTGCAAAGCCTATGACTCTGAGTTAAATTTCTGTGGCCTAAACCACCACATTATTACCAGACTTTTCCTCTGAGGGTATTTTCCAGTGATAGAGTTAGGAATATTTAATTAGACACCAGGCAGGAAGAAGTAATATCACTGGGCTGAGGAGACAGTGGTTGGAGTTTGGGTTTGCCAGAATAGACAGAAACCAGAAAGCACAATCTTAAGGAGGAGAGAGTAACAGAAAATGGAACCCTCAAGTCTCTGTTAACATCTCTAAGTTGATGTCTAAACTTCACATGAACAATATCTGATTTAATAAACAGTAGAAAATGTCAGCAAGAAGGCTAAGGAGTTGTGGATTTCATCAGTAGGAAATGGAAGAGTTCAATATTGCCAAGTTATTTTGGGTTTGCAACTACATCAAACCTCCTATATAGCTCAAGAAGAGACAAATCCGAGAAGTAATGACAAACTGAAATGGTTCAGCCATACTATAAAGCAAATTGTGTGATAAAACAAATTGGGTGAAATATTGATAACTGGTAAATCTTGCTGAATGATATATAGTTCTTTGTACAACTTGAGTGACCCTCCAAATGTTTGAAATTAATAAAAATAAAGATAAAAGAAATGTACAGGGGTATTGACTGGATGATATTTAATTTTTAGATTATTAATTAATCTTCTAACCTCTAAGCACATTGTACTTCTCCATTTTGCTGTCCTTTAATGTTTCTAGCTTTCATAGTTCAACGTAAATTCATGAGAGTTATAGCTTGTTCATATCACTTGGAATTTTCTGTCTTTTTACTCTTGGTTGTTCTGGTGTTTGAGTAATTTAAATCTACATATCCATGATGTTTATTAATTTTGTAGAACAGGACATAAAATATGATTGTTAATTTTAAAATTTAATTAAAACAAACCATTGGTCTAAAAAAACCAGTTACTCTCAGCAAGATTTATAAAAAACATATATGTATCAAAGTAAGATACTTGCATAGATAAACTGTTGAGAGTCATTGATACAGACAGAATTTTAAAAGCAACCAGAGAAAAATACTAATTATATAAAGGGCAACAATGATAAGAATAATGACTGACTTCTTATTGAAAGAAATAGAATCCACAATGTAATGCAGCAAAAATTTAAAGTACTGAAAGAAAAAAAAGAAAAACTCTCAGATCAATTGATATTTCAATATTCAATGAAAATATTTTTTTCAAAGATAAAAGTGAAATGATGTTTTCAGATTAAAAAGAGCTAAAAATTTTGCTTCTAGCAAACTCACACTAGAAGTAATGCTAAAGGACATTTTTTGGTTTGAAGGGAAATCATAACATACAGAAATTAAGGTCTACACATGAAAATAAAAAGCATGGCTAGAAATGGTAATCACTTAATATAACATGATTTTTTAAAAATCTTTTGCTATTAAATGATAATAAAATACCTAAATAATAAATGATAGCAATGCATAAAGCAATTTGCAATATATACAGAGAGAAAATATATAACAAAACTAAAGTCCTACAGGCATGGGAGATTATAATGTTGTAAGATTACTATTTTAATTATAAACATGATGTAAACAATTATAAAATATATAATATTGATTTCATTTATAGTATAATCTATAAGGTAGTAATTATTTTGGAGTAAAAGTGATTATAAAGCATATTTCTTTGAAGTTTTCTCTGTTCTTTCTGTGATATACAGTGTCAATCTCTCAGGACCCAGATTAATAAACACTCAATAAAAATCTATTGAGATAGCATCTGAATATTAATTTGAGTAAATATATGATGTCAAATACTTTGAGAAAATAAAGAAAAAATCTAACACAAATTCAAAGCCCAATGGTCACATATTGTGTATAGGAAATAATGGCAAACCAAAATAATTAAAACTCTGCCATAAATACAGTTTTGATAGATGACTTCATGACTTTGACAGTAGATTCTAGCTGGAGAGAATAAGATGGGCTTCATGTAGGAGGAAGCACCTGATGTAGGACTTAAAGCAAAAGATAAAAGATGAGATTATGGGAAAATATGTTAGATACTTTCTGGAAAAGGGCCTATGAAATGATCAGATAGAGGTCAAGTATTTTGAAAAGGAAAGTTTTTACTTTGTCCAGAACTTAGGCTACCTAATTATGAGAATGCAGAACAAAAGCAGGAATACACAATTGAACACTGAATTCTACTTAAGTAAATTTAGGTTATTCTTCCATAGACATTTTATCTAAGAGATTGAAATCATTCAAGAAACTAATGGGAGCCTACCTTAGAGCACAGGGAGCTCAGCTTGGTGCTCTTTGATGACCTAAATGCACGGGAAGGGGTGAAGGGTTGGGAGGTCCAACAGGGAGGGAAGGGATATATGCATACGAATAGCTGATTCACTTTGTTATACAGCAGAAGCTAATACAAAATTATAAATCAACTATATCCCAATAAAAAAGAAAGAAATAGTGTGCAGCATATTTCTGAGAATTAAAAATTAAATAAAGTCAAGTGAAAAGTCTCACTGTGGTGATACAGTGGTTACAGGGCTGTGGTATTACAGTACTGGCGGTGAGGGGAGTGGTAGTAAGAAGTGGTAGTAAGAAGCAATCTATTGTAAAAGTAGATTTGTATAGAATTCGGTATGAAATAAACCTTTGTAGACTTTCCTGAGCACCTCACCTTAATGCTTAATATTTTTCTCATATGTTCTTAGTTTTAAACATCTAACCTATAAAGAGCATTTTTGGGATACAATGTGCCCATAAATCAGATGCAGCTGCTACCCGGACTGCACCACAAGTAATGACATTCTAAAACCATTGTAAAGATCATTTATTTAGATTCAGAAAAAGTACTATAATGTTCTATAACCATTCATCAAATAGCCTTCAGGAAATTTCAGACTTTATTTCTGTCTCTGTACAAATCAAACAGCCATATCCTACCTAAAAGCCTAAGAGAATTTTGCCTATCCAAGAATATTATTTATATTTTCTTGGGGGAAAGATCCACATTTAGTGACCACATCAACCTGTAAAAGTGCAAGAGAGTTAGTTATTCCACCACCTGATACTCAATCAAATGTAAATCAGACTCTTAACCATTTGATAATCAGTACTTTTGTTTTGCTTCATTTTTGATATCACCTACATCAATAGTATCCAGCTGTAACCAAGAGTTTCATGAATGTTAAAACTCTTTTCTAGTTTATAATTTTATGATTATATTTTGGATAATTTCAGCTATGGAATAGTACATGTTTTGAATTAAAACTATAAATAATTGAGAGCTATTCTAAAAAAGATAACTTGAATTTAGATGGTGACAATTAATAGGCAGTTCAAAAATTTCCCTGAGCAAAGTAAGCATAAATATTACATATCTTTGAATTAAAATATATTGGTCAATTAAGTTGATATATTAAAATTATTTTATGAATACTAAAATTTTGTTCAAAAATAATAATTTTCAGTAGTTGCTATATCTGTAAATTTATCTCTTCATGCAATACATGTGTTTTAATAGCCAAATAATAAAATTAAATTCTGCTCATTAAGTATAGACATATGATCAATTGATTATTAATCCATAAGTATGGATTTTTCAAGATCTAAACCTAATATATAAAAAATCGATTGTGTATGAAGTTTCTCTACAAGAATAGTAGGAACCTTTGCTACACTTTTTCTTAAATTTACTTTAATTATTCTCGAGTGATATTAGTACTGCCCAAGTAATTCTGTCATACATCTATTCACATTACTGAGAAATCACATGGCTATTGTTATGACTTTGTAATCTTCAAGAATCAGAACCAAAGGTTTCCCTCACTGCAGAAAACAGAATCAGTAAACCTCAGCTTGAATTACTGTGAAAATAAAAATGCTTTTTATTTCAACATGTCTGACTTTTCTCTTGTATTACAAAGACCTGAAACGACATAAGAAAATATTCTACATTTCCTTATAAAAATATCCTCACAATGTATCCCTTAGTCCTCCACTATACCTGACATTGAAAACAAAATGAGCACCCCAGAATTGTGCTTCACTCATGATGAATTTGTACACTAGTTCAACAGGGATTCACATCCCATGATGTGTATGAAAACATCGCATCATAGAATTTTCAGCATTTCATAGTGGTGGTCTAATTTCACCCCGTTAGACTAGCTTTTATTTAGGGGTGTGTGTGTGTGTTTCTTGCTGTCTGCAATCCCAACCCTTGGATTTATCCACATGAAATTTTAAAATTTTTTATTAGCACTTCCTAGCTACAGACTCTGCTTCCTCCTTCCACAATCCTAGAAAACAACAGGAATTTGGAGTTAAGAAATCTTAATGACATTTTAATTTAACCTAACAAGAATCTGAAATTTGAGAAAGTTAGCTGACTTACAACTTTTGCACTGTTACTGAATGGCACAATCAGGACTGAACCTTGTAGCTTTATGTTTGGTGTGTGTACATTTGTAGATTTATTAAATTTCACTGCTGCCATTTTGTTTGTTCTAAGACTAATTCCTTTAAATTCAGGATTGAACCCTAGATTTTACATCCAAGGATCAGATACACTTCTAACTTTCTACAACTTTATATCAGCTATAAATTAATATAGCTTATCATATTCTGTGATACCTAGCTTCTGAAAAATAAAAAGAGAAAAAAAAAAAAACTTTGAAAACTTCTTACCATTAGAAGTTCCTATTCTTTCCCAATCTTGATGCATTGTAAATACAGTAGGTCTTTACTTGGGGTATTGCCACTGCAATGGATTCTTAAAGATTCAGTTTACGTTTACCGAAGTCAATCAGAGCAAGATGGTCAAAAAGACAATATATGTTGTGTTCAAAATATTAATTTGTCATCATAACTCAAGTGTCTGACCAAGTTCAAGGGTGAGAGCTGAGCTAGCTGTATATGTAAGTGAGCAATAATGTCAAATGCTAGGAGAGCAGATTAGGAGAGAATTTACAGAGCCTTAAGAGTTTAATAGGGCTTCCTGGGTGGTTCAGGTGGTAAAGAATCTGCACGATGCAGGAGACCTGGGTTCAGTCCCTGGGTGGGAAAGATCCCCCTGGAGAAGGAAATGGCAACCCACTCCAATATTCTTGCCTGGAAAATCCCATGGACAGAGGAGCCTGGTTCCCTACAGTCCATGAGGCCACAAAGAGTTGGATACAACTGAGTGACTGACACAACAGAAAAGCTTAATAAATGCTAAAGAGTAGTAGAAATCACATTTTTATAATGAACTAAATAGGTGATGACAGCATATCTAAGACAAGGTCTTCTTACAAAAGAGACAAAGTATTTTTTCCAAAAAGTGTTTTATTTTGTTGAAGTTTTTCTTTCATATGAGTATTGTTTCTATTGGTAATATAAAAATATTTGACACATAGTTTTGTTTGAATATCCTCATGTGAAAAATTCTGCTATTTTAATGTGTTTTCTATTTGGAGTTCATGATCTTGTTGAAACTTGTCCATGATCAAAGTGAGGTTTTTTTCCCAAGACAAGTGATAAAATATTTTATGAAAAGTCATTTAATAAAAGCAGGCACCCACTTCACTATTTTTTGACAGATTATAGAACTAATTAAAAATGAACAAGGAGCAAGAAGATCTAAAGCATAACGTATATTTTTAAATGTCAGTGCCATAATGGTGATCAGTTAATTAATGTGCAATCAATATTTAGAAAGAAGTATTTCTGTTTATGGCTAAAAATAAATGCTTTAGAGGAGCCTTGATTACCTTGAGATTACTAGTATCTCTTTTTATCTGTATCTACTCTTCTGTATCTGTGAATCTCCAAAGATAAATCCCTTTGTGCAAGGCCCATGAACTGAATGTGTCCTTTACACATTGCCTTAGGAAAAGAATCATAAGGCAATTTCAAGTCCTTAGACACAAACATTTGTCAGTTGAACTTGTAATATCCTGATGTTAGTTATTAAATATAGTGTGAAAAGTGATGTTAAATGAGGGATGTTGGAAGGTGCCATGTGACTAACCTAAGGCAAAATAAGAGGGAAAAAAGAATCAGGAATTAAATGCATGGAGCAAAATGAGTATGACTTATGGAACCAGAGGAGAGAGATATCAAAAGAAAAGGAAATAATAGGTTTCTGATAAAAGAAGTTGCATTTGAAAAAATATATATATTGTCACATACAAAGAGTAAAGAATTAACCAAGATTTTGTCTATTTCACCAATATTTCTGATCTAATAGCAATAAGCATAAATCTTTTAATACTAGATACTTTTCATGTTTTCATTTTTGTCTGATTCTATCCTATTTGCCCGAGTTGCCAGGGAGTCAAACAATATTTATATCATTAGAGTCACTTCTACTGTTTTGTGCCAAAAATAAAAAAATACATGACTAATGGGAAATTTTAGTATTAATAATTATTTATTTTGTTTTATGTTCAGAATTTGAAACTACCTCAGCACTGGGCATAAACTTGGGATAATTCACAGTGAAAAAAAGGGATTAGTGTATGTGTGGAATAGAATGAATGTGATTGGTAAGAGGACAATAGATAATTAGAAAATTCTGGATGGCAGAAAGAATATGTCACCTATTTCAAGACACAGCAGAAAGAGGACTGAAGCACTAACTAAAACTGGATACAAAATGGTAGTTACGTATTCCCTGCTGCCATTTGATCGTGATTGTTAATGAACAAGTTTTCACCTGCTGCAATTGGAATGGAATTCAGTCTGTCTAAGGGTAGTGTCTTTTTTTCTAATTCTTTTTTTTTTCTTTTCTTCTTCCCTCTGCTTTAAATCCTTTGGTCTGGATTATAGGCAAGACATAGTTCATTTTGACTGATTAGGAGACAGAAGCATCTAGAAGTATTCAAATTACTTGTTTTTCATATACAGCATGCTATTATTAATTACAACAAATTACTCATCAGCAGAGACTAATATATTTTAGTAACAATTGTATGCTACAATTTTATTTGCTTTGCCTTATACAATGCATCAAATTATTTTTACTCATGAATTACTTTTTGAAGAAATTAAAAAAAAATCTTTTAGATACATGCACATGAAATTATATATATCTAGCTGATTAGTAGTGAATTAAGTCCACAAATAGTTTATTCTTTGAGGCGTACTATGAATACTGACCTAATCTAACTACCTGAATAAATCACATTCCTCACGTTATCCTACTGAATGAATTGACAACATGATACCTCTGCATATTGCCGTTAGTCAAATACTTTAAAATAGTTATTAGTGACATGGAAATTTGATGTAAAAAATAATTATCACTTTCAACGTCTAGACTTATTATATAAAAACTCTTACCTTGCCTACATATTGTGTGTCTGTACCTGTATACTCTTCCAACAAGAAGAACTGATTCCACATCCAGCCACGCTTGGTGCGATGTAGCATTTTACCATCATCTTGTGTCAGACCCACCATCCTTTCACTTGGTAAATCACTGTTACCTTTTTCTTGAAATGGGATAGCATCAGTTGTATGACACATATAGGTCCAGATGAATAGTGATAGGCAGTGATAAGTCCTCATTATCTGTGGCTTCAGCAGGAAAGCAATGTACTTTCCTTTTTCTCCTGAAAAGTAGTAGGAGAAAAATAATTTATTAGACTGTGTTTCTTTTCCATATAACCTGCAAAACTTTTCTGAATATTTTTTAGATGCATTATTTATATTATGGACATATTTTTGGATATACGTCAATGGATTATCATTTAAAACTTATATTGATAGTAAAGGAGAAGTGTATAGAAAAAATAAACAGAAAACGGCAGAATTACTACTATTGTATTATGACATGTAAATGTAAATATATTCATATTTTAACATATTCATTATTTTGGAAAAAAAAGTAAGCTTTATAATACACCAAAGATCATATTGAGTTCCTAAAGTCCTCAAGACCAATGAAAGTGGAATATTTATTAATATATAAATATATGTGAACAAGAACACTATTTTCTGTCTACAACCTACCAAATTTTATAAGCTGTTTCTCCTCCACTACCTCTTTCTCTCCTTTCTCTTCTCTTTTTCTTCTGTAACATGTTGAGATGTTGCCTCAAGGCAAATTGCTGCTGCTACTGCTGCTAAGTCACTTCAGTCGTGTCCGACTCTGTGTGACCTCATAGATGGCAGCCCACCAGGCTCCCTCGTCCCTGGGATTCTCCAGGCAAGAACACTGGAGTGGGTTGCCATTTCCTTCTCCAATGCATGAAAGTGAAAAGTGAAAGAGAAGTCGCTCAGTCGTGTCTGACTCTTCGTGACCCCATGGACCACAGCCTACCAGGCTCCTCTGTCCATGGGATTTTCCAGGCAAGAGTACTGGAGTGAGGTGCCATCGCCTTCTCCACAAGGCAAATTAAATGATACCAAATATACTTTGGTTTGTGCCTTTAATTACTTAGCATTGTAAGGTTGACCCTTTACAATCAATAACTTTTTTCCCAACTATGAGTTGAGTAAGTGAGGAGAATGTGCTCTCCTCTTGTTCATTTATAATATCCTGTTTGATATTATAAAAAAAACATTTATTTCAAATAATAATCATAACAAAAAGGAAAATACAAAGTTGGTATTGCAAAATTAGATAGGCGGTTTTACCTATGAGATAATTTGATCCAGAATTTTTAAATGTTTTGGTATTTCAAAATTAATTTTATCTGTTAGTACTTTGCTTTAATTTGAAACATATATAAACTAGAACATTTGAGATGTTACTGATTATAATGATTTGATAAGCAAGAAAAACCCATCTCAAGCTAGTACAGAAAAAAGTAAATAAATAATTCATTAGATTATAAAATCAAATTAAGTGTGGAAAGGAGAGGATGAAAGGAGTAGAGAAGCAACTGGGCATTTCCTGCTCATGAAAACAGAATTAGGGCCTTGGGTACTGGAGTTCTTTTTTTCCCTTCTCTTTCTCTTGTCTCTCACTCTTCTCTGGCTTCAACCTAAGCCTTCTCAACCTGATGAAATCTGCAAATACATAAATTTCAGATTCAACATCTTCACTTGTGGCTGATTCATGTCAATGTTTAGCAAAACGAATACAGTATTGTAAAGCAAAACAAACTAAAAAATAAAATTTAATTAAAAAAATAAAATAAAAAAAAAAGAAAGAAAGCAACTGATAGTCTTTTCTATTTTGAGTTTAAAAAACAAAAAAAATCCTAGAAATGGACTCTAATTTACCCTGCCTTGCCCAGATGTCCAGTACTAGACTATGTACCTGTGGATTTAGTTGCAGTTATTAAGACTTCCCTGGTGGCTCAGGTGGTAAAGCATCTGTCTACAATGGGGGAGACCTGGGTTCAATCCCTGGGTCGAGAAGATCCTCCCCTGGAGAAGGAAATGACAATCTACTCAAGTACTATTGCCTGGAAAATCCCATGGTCATAAAAGTCATATATAGCCCTCAAGCTTGGCTTATATCTTATTATCTGAGACTTTTGGATACTTACCTGCATCATGAGGTCTCGACTGCTTCTTTTATTAAAGAATAATTAGTACCTGCCTCATAAAGTAATGTTATTTATTTTATTTTGAACTTTATCACAAAGTCATAGCTATTTATAATACAAAGATTAAATTTTTACAGTAGCATATACCTATGAGAATACTGAGGTGTGAAGAATTAAGTAATTTGACAAAATTCATACAGATAGTACATGTTGGAGCTAGTTTTTAGATTCTCAGCTTTAAACTAATTTTTACATAATACATGTAGCTTATAGTAAATCAGCACAGTGCTAGCATACAATTCCCCAACATGTTAGTGTTTTCATTATCAATCAATGAGGTTTACTCCCAATGTATACCAATATAATAAAGAATGGATACTTGCTATGGTACAGACCTTGTCTACCTATATGTATTCTAATTTCCATACCTATTATTAAAAAAAATAGTTATTACTTAACAAAATACACATATGTAACCACAAATCTACACACTCAGAATGAGAGAAATCCAAGTCATGTTATTATTTTTTACTCTGAAAGCATGGGTGGTGATAATTATTATTGATGGGAGAAATTTTCACTTACTGAGGTATGAGAAAGTCATTCTGGCTTATACTTGATTTAATTTGAACTTTATGCTAATTAAAAAAGCCTACCTGTGGTCTATTGAATATACATTGCAAATCTGTTTTAACCATTTAAGAAGAGAGTACATTTGAAAACCAAAATGGAGTAATTGTGGTTTAGTCATCCAAAATGGACATAGTTTCAAACATGTTCCTGCATCACTGAGAACTTGAATTTCCTGATTCCAGATTCAACAACACCAGTCGTTCTCAAATTAACATCTTTTAGTAGGTGCAATATTATGGTTTCAAGGTCTTCCCTTTTAACTCTGCAACCATTTTGGACACCAACTTATCCTTGCTTAAAAAGTACTCTTACTTCTTGCAGCTCCAATCTTAGTTTTTGATGTAATTTTTAATGCATAAAGGTTTTTGCCATTATCAGTCATCACCATTTTGTAGTCCAGCAAAACACAATTCAAGTTCTTGACTCAGTGTCTCTGGAGCTCTTGTGCTCCATCTGGCTTAAAGAAAACCCTTTGTTTTCCTTACAATAGATTCTTTATTACTTCCATCAACAACCTCATTATAGATTGTCCATTGATCATTCCTGTTGACTTTACATAGCTAGTAGTAATCTTATAAACTACTGAAAACTGGGAAATTTAACCACAACCCATAAAACTGTGAAATAAATTTCAGAAGAATACAACAGCAAATAATACATGCAAAACATATAATGAAAAGTATCTAATGGTCAATAGTTTAGAATATGCCCCACATTTAATTTATCAGGGATGAAAGTGAAAGTGAAGTCATTCAGTCATGTCCAACTCTTTGCGACCTCATGGATTGCAGCCTTCCAGGCTCCTGCATCCATGGGATTTTCCAGGCAAGAACACTGGAGTGGGTTGCCATTTCCTTCTCCAGGACATCTTCCCAGAGATTGAACCTGGGTCTCCCACATTGTAGGCAGATGCTTTACTGTCTGAGCCACCAGGAAAGTCCTTTATCAGGGATGATGTGGTAAAAAAAAAATGAGCAGCCAGAGAATCTCAAGAATAGCTGTCAACTCACTTTGATAAATAATCACATTTCCTTAGTAGACTACACTGGGCATCCTGGTTTCTTCCCACTGGGAGATTTCTATGAGAAATTGAAGAGCATTCTTGATTTCCTGTCGTTTGTTCTAGTGATAACCCACTTTAGGTAGCATGTGAGTCTTTAAGCTGAAAGGTGAAGGTGAAGTCGCTCAGTCGTGTCCGACTCTTTGCGACCCCGTGGACTGTAATGTACTAGGCTTCTCTGTCCATGGGATTCTCCAGGCAAGAATACTGGAGTGGGTTGCCATTTCCTTCTCCAGGGGATCTTCCCGACCCAGGGATCGAACCTGGGTCTCCCGCATTGGAGGCAGATATTTTAACCTCTGAGCCACCAGGGAAGCCCTTAAGCTGAAAAGTTCAGTTGTATTAGATGGAGCTAAAGACTTAGGCTGAGACCAGCATTCCATAGGTCTCTATAATCTATCGTAAGAAATGTACTTTTATTTCAGTGCAAAATGGAAATACTTGAAAGGCTTTAACATGCCATGCTTAGAAAAGACCTATTTGGCTACAGATTGGGAAACAGGTTCAGTTCAGTTCAGTTCAGTCGCGCAGTCGTGTCCGACTCTTTGCGACCCCATGAATCGCAGCACGCCAGGCCTCCCTGTCCATCACCAACTCCCGAGTTCACTCAGACTCACGTCCATTGAGTCCGTGATGCCATCCAGCCATCTCATCCTCGGTCGTCCCCTTCTCCTCCTGCCCCCAATCCCTCCCAGCATCAGGGTATTTTCCAATGAGTCAACTCTTCGAAACAGGTTAGAGGATAGGAAAGGATTTGGGGAGATAGATAGCCTATAACTGTAATCCAGAAAGTGATGATTATATAATCAGTCTGATTTCAGTGTTGACCATCTGGTGATGTCCATGTGTAGAGTCTTCTCTTGTGTTGTTGGAAAAGAGCTTAACATTTACTTTACACTAAAACCAAAGATTTTATGGAAAAAGAAATCCCTACACTGCTCTCTCATGATCAGTGATGCAAAAATTCTGAATAACATTTTAGCAAATGCAATATAACAGAATATAAAATGAAAATAGCACCAAGACTAGGTGGATAACTTCCTAGAAATGTAAACATGGAATCACAGCGAAGATCAAAATAATTTACCATATTTACAAACTATAAATAAGAGTAATAGAGGATCATTTAACTAGGTACAGAAAATTAATAAATATATGCTATTTATTTCAAAAATTTGATTTTAAAAATATTTGTAAGGCATTGCAAATACTGGAGTTATAACAGTCATGTTATTCATCTTTTCTATTTTTATCTCTAAATTAATTAATTTAGTATATTTCAAAGATATTTTCCTGGTTTATTTTCTTCTTACATTTTAAATTATGCTAAAAGTAGAATTTCAGTTCTTTTATGATTAACTATAGGCTAATTTTTACATGAAAAATCCCTACAGGCATGTATAGCATTATTCTGAGGTTTTATCAGTTCCTGGTTAAATACAGATATAAAACAAAGGAAATAAAATCTCTTGTAAAACATTGAAAGATATAAATGCAACCAAATTTTTGAAATGTACTTCATTACATTGTTGTCAGAGTAATTCCTTTTATGAAAACATAATAATGATAGAGAAAATATTTTTGTTTCCTTAACTAAAATATTAAGCATTTGCAACCATCCATTTCTGGGATCATTTTTGATAACTTATTGGTAATAAAACTTAAAATGTGGGAATTTGTACCAGTTCTGATAACATAAATACATTCCACAAACTAGACCAAGATAATTGGGAAATCATGCCAAACTTAACTCAAAGTTTAATTGTGTTACATAGGCTAAGTTGCATAGATTTCTGATTAATTTTTACCTTAAGATATACAGAGGGATACAATTTTCTGTTTTCTAGCTATATGTGGTCAAATAAGTAGTATTAGACCCTCATTGGAAAAGACCCTGATGCTGGGACAGGCTGAAGGTGGAAGAAAGAGACAACAGAAGATAAGATAGTTGGATGGCATCACCGACTCAATGAACATGATAATTCCTTTTATGAAAACATAATAATGATAGAGAAAATATTTTTGTTTCCTTAACTAAAATATTAAGCATTTGCAACCATCCATTTCTGGGATCATTTTTGATAACTTATTGGTAATAAAACTTAAAATGTGGGAATTTGTACCAGTTCTGATAACATAAATACATTCCACAAACTAGACCAAGATAATTGGGAAATCATGCCAAACTTAACTCAAAGTTTAATTGTGTTACATAGGCTAAGTTGCATAGATTTCTGATTAATTTTTACCTTAAGATATACAGAGGGATACAATTTTCTGTTTTCTAGCTATATGTGGTCAAATAAGTAGTATTAGACCCTCATTGGAAAAGACCCTGATGCTGGGACAGGCTGAAGGTGGAAGAAAGAGACAACAGAAGATAAGATAGTTGGATGGCATCACCGACTCAATGAACATGAGTTTGAGTAAGCTCCAGGCATTGGCAAGGGACAGGGAACCCTGGCATGCTGCAGTTCATGGGGTCACAAAGCGTTGGACCTAATTGAGCTACTGAACTGAACTGAACTGAAGTAATACTGTTCAAATGATTGTGAGTAAAGGTGTCATATGCCTTTTTAAACACACATACAGATAATGATAGTCAGTCTCAAGTTGCCAGTTCTCTCTGTCCCAGCTGTGATGAAGCCTGAAGAATAGCATTGAGATGGTGACATCACAAGATTATATTTCAGAGAGAGAAGTGAACCCACACAGAACATATAGCATGAGTGATTATTCAATTCTTTTCTTTATTGAGATTTTTTGGTGCTGTTTGACATTATAGCATAACCTGGCCTATTAGTACAGATGCACTTTATGCAAATCAGTGTCAGTTCTGGGGGTCATTTTTCCTACTTTACCATGTATCCCAAACACTGAAAACCACACTTTTCAGTGAATTCAGCCTTGCTATATAGATGAATCTTATTATTCTGTTGATTCAGTTGACTATTGTGACTTTAAATTTGCTCTCATTTGATTTACTTAAGAGATTAAATGATTTGAAAATTGCAATTACTATTTACAAGTAAAAAACACATGACAATATTATTCTTATTCCAGGAGCATAATTAGTGCTCTCTTCCCCCCAAATATGTCTTGATAAAACCTCTCCTTTCTAGCATAGCAAAAGCTCAAAACTTTCTAATTTTCTCTTATTTTGTTATGTAAGAATGACTTAAACTTACTAGATTGACTTGACATTTCAGTGGTTATAAATAAGGTAAATGGGATCAGCTATGATTCCCTGGGTAATGTAATAATAGTAAAAACACCTCACCAGAGAGCTATTTGTTAAAGTATTAAATTAACTGTAGATAATTACAACATATGCCCTTGGAACACACTTCTCTTGCCAAAAGATAACTCAAAAGAAAAACCTTAACGCATTCTTCTCAGGTTATAGAAGGGTTAATGTATACATTTCTCCAAACAAAACAAGCTTAGAATGAACTGGGCATCTAGCATCATTATGTTTAGTTCATTTGCTTAAGTTTCAGAGTTGAAACAGCCTTGTGAATTCTACACCTCCACATGATTGGCTTATGAACTTTCTGTGATTTGTTCTAGTAAGGGTTTAGAATATAGTTCAGCTTTTCTCTCTGCTCTTACTAGGTTTGTAACTATAGTCAATTAATTTGAATTCTTTAGACTTCAATTTCCTCATATATAAATTAGACAAGGCAATGTTATTTTTCTTACAATGAACTTTGGGACTCAAAGGCTAGTAATAGACATCACTCTGTAAAATAGAATATATGTAGTGTCACCCTACTCCAGTACTCTTGCCTGGAAAATCCCATGGACAGAGGAGCCTGGTAGGCTGCAGTCTGTGGGGTCGAGAAGAGTCGGACACAACTGAGCGACTTCACTTTGATTTTTCACTTTCATGCATTGGAGAAGGAAATGGCAACCCACTCCAGTGTTCTTGCCTAGAGAATCCCGGGATGAGGGAGCCTGGTGGGCAGCCATCTATGGGATCGCACAGTGTCGGACACGACTGAAGCGACTTAGCAGCAGTGTCATTATTAGTCTTTGATACTATAATTTAAAAAATTTCAATGAAAGGTTAAATAATTCATTTTATCATAAGAACAATGAAAAGATACCTATTTACTGAAGGCTGGATATATACTGAATACCATAAATTACAGGGAGGCTTGGGCTTAACCAAGCCCAAGTTGATAAAGAATTTCCCTGCAATGCAGAAGACCCAGGTTTGATCCCTGGGTTAGGAAGTTCACCTGAGGAGGACATGGCAACCCAATCCAATATTCTTGCCTGGGGAATTCCATGGACAGAGGAGCCTTGGCAGGCTACAGTCCAAGGGGTCCCAAAGAGTTGTACATGACTGAGAGACTTGGACACGACTGAGAGACTAACACTTTCACTTTCTTAGTTTACTTAATTAGATCATGATGACATCTCCAACAATTATTCTGCAGTATTTTTCCTTACTTTTTTTTCCTTCTTCTTTCTTCTTATCTTCCTTTCCTCCTTCTTTCCTTTATAGTTTACAAGAAGTTTTAGCTTTACAAAATTGAGAGAAATTTACAGATATTTCTCAAATATCACCTGTTCCTATACATAAATAGATTCCCCCATTATCAACAACAATATCAAGAGAATGGTATTTTTTTTTAACCAAGAATGAGTCTATATTAACATATAATTAGCCAAAATCCATAAATTACCTTAGATTCATACTTGATGGGCTTGTCTTATGGCTCAGCTGGTAAAGAAACCTCTTGAAATGTGGGAGACTTGGGTTTTATCCCTGGATTGGGAAGATCACCTGGAGAAGGGAAAGGCTATCCACTCCAGTATTCTGGCCTGGAGAATTCCATGGAATGTATAGTCCATGGGGTCGCAAAGAGTTGGACAAAACTGAGTGACTTTCACTTTCATACTTGATATGGTACATTCCGTGACTTTTGACAAATGGATAATGACATACATATATTATATAATACCTCTTAGGTATTTTCATTGTTCTTAAAATTTCTTGTGCTCTGCCTATTCATCTCTCCCCTCCCATACCTTAGCAATCACTGATCATTTTTATTTTTTACATATTTTTGTCTCTTCCAGAATATCCTTTGGTTGGAATCAGTATGCAGCCTTTTCAGATTGCTATTTCTGTCACCTAGTAATATACATTAAAGGTTTCTTCTTATATTTTCATTTTTTGATAGTCCATCCTTTTTTTATCCATAAATACTACTATTCCCTTCTCTAGGTGCCCTACAGTTGTTTTCTGTTGTTGTTATTGTTTGTTTGTTTGTTTTAAATTCATTCTCTTACTAAAGGACATCTTGGTTACTTCCAAGTTTTGGAAAATGTTTTGGAGATTTTCAGAAGATAATTCTCTGAAACATGGAAAATAACTTATGAAATACAAGTTTAATGAGTACTACCAAAATGCGGAATGTGTGGTGTTTGAAGTGTCCTAATAAGTCCAACAAACAAGAATTAATTCTTGAATTGTCAAATAACTTGATTTAATTATTTTATATTCAGACAGAATCAAAAGGTAAAAGAGAATCAAAAGGTAAAATCAAAATAGATCTTTTATTTACTGGAAAATTTTCAGTGCATGCATTGAACCTGAGTGCTTAAAAGTACCATACAGTTAGTTTTGGAATTCTGTTATTAGGCATTCTCTCTTACCTGACCTAAAGAATTTTGAATGCTTTCATGCTTTCATGTTCCTGGTAGTGCCAGGATCTAACTCACTTGCTTTTTTTTTTTTTTTAATGTTCTCTTTTAGAGTTCTGCCAGATAACATAGACAAATCTGAAATTCAGCACAAAGCAATGCTAAAAAATGATGGCATATTCCGTCAATATCAAGCTTCTTGCTTAGCACAATTATATCTTTCCCCCATAACAAAGTTCACACTCATATAGTTAATGGTCAAAATGTACAAACTAGAAGGAAAGGGGAAGATAGACTTGTGTCTATGAACAACATTAGCATTTGTCCCAAAACTTTTTAGGTTGATATTTTCATAGTGAGCAGTGATGAAGAATTTATGACTGGGAATCAAACTGACTGAAGTTTGAATGTAGGCTGAGACAAGCACTGAATTGCTCTAAATTTTAGTTAATGCACTCATGCTAAAAGTAGAATGGACCTCATAGATTTATGATAAAAATTGCCAAATGAAATATACAGAATGATTAGCAGATTTTATTGTACAAAGCAAAGTTTGCAATGTTATATGTTATAGATCATTATGGCTATAACTTTATTAATTCTAATGTTGGCATATGTATACACAATTGTTTATTTTTCTATGTAGTACTAAAACAACATCATTTATAATGTATCTATGTGTTTGTGCCTGTGCTCATTTGTATTCAACTCTTTGCAATCTCATAGATTGTAGTCCACCAGGGTCCTCTGCCCATGGAATTTTCCAGGAAAGAATACAGATTGTTTACCACTAGAGCCACCTGAGAAGTCCCATGCATTTATACAAAATCAAAATTTAAAATGGATTTTTCATATGTGGCTTCCTTCCTTTTATTTATTTACCATCCCATTTTGCTTGCAAAATGTTCTGGATCAGATATTGGCCTCTCACTCACCAGGATTGATGCATACAATTTTTAAGCCTCATTCCTTGTGTTTTCTTTTAATGAAGCATTAAAATGCATCAATGCTTGTGTATCCCATGTGACATATGCATGCTAAGTCACTTCAATCATGTCTGACTCTTTGCAACCCTGTGGACTATAGCCCACCAAGCTCCTCTGTCTATGGGATTTCTCAGGCAAGAATACTGGAGTGGGTTGCCATTTCCTCCTCCAGGAAATCTGCCTGATGCAGGGTCGAAACCATGTTTCTTTACGTTTCTTGCATTGGCAGGTGGGTTCTTTACCGCTAGAGCCACCTGGAGAGTATTTACACATAAATCCTGACAGTTAACAGATAAGTTACCATTGTTCATGAATTTTTCTCACAGTTAATTTTAACTTGTCAGAAGAAGCAAAAATTGAAAATAATAACCAGTTGACTTGCATATATAACCACAATTACTATGTTTTAATTGAAAAAGACATAATAATATTTTAAAACAATATATAGACACTTCCATTAAGAAAATCACTGAAGGTAGTAACAGAAGACTTGATATGAAGATAAGATAAGGAGCTCTGATAGAATTAATGGCTTTAAATCTTTACAAATTAATCAACAAAATACATTCCAAACAGTATTTCAACTGGTCATTATTCTTACCTCAATTTTTCTGAATGTTGTTCCTGAGCAATAGAGTTAATATTAAAGTATACAAGAAAAGATTAAAAAAGTACACTTCCTTACATATGTAAATCTATAACATAAGGCTTTATCATTTATGTGCTCTTACAAAAATGACATCACTTCATGACAAAGGTCCTTATAGTCAAAGTTATGGTTTTTCCAGTAGTCGTGTAAGGATATGAGAGTTAGACCATAAAGAAGTCTGAGCACTGAAGGATGGATGCTTTCAAACTGTGGTGCTGGAGAAAACTCCTGAAAGTCCCTTGGACAGCAAAAAGATTGAACCAGTCAATCTTAAAGGAAATCAACTTTGAATATTCATTGGAAATGCCGATATTGAAGTTGAATCTTCAATATTTTGATCATTTGATGAGAATATTGGGAAAAAATCTTGATGCTGAGAAAAACTAAAGGCAAAAGAAGAAGAGGGTGGCAGAAGATGAGATGATTAGAAAGCATCACTGACTCAGTGGACATGAATTTGAGAAAACTCCAGGAGATAGTGAAGAATAGGATAGCCTGGAGTGCTGTATCCCATAGGGTCACAAAGAGTTGGACATGACTTACTGCCTAGACAACAACAATAACATAAAAATGAACATTAATAATTTTGGTGGTTCAGATGGTAAAGAATCTGTCTGCAATGCAGAAGACCCAGGTTCGATCCCTGGGTAAGGAAGATCCTATGGAGAAGGGAATGGCTACCCATTCCAGTATTTTTGCCTGAGAATTCCATAGGCAAATGAGTCTTGTGGGCTACAGTATGGGATTGCAAAGACTTGGACATGATAGTAAAGTAATGCTCAAAATTATCCAAGCCAGGCTTCAGCAATATGTGAAACGTGAAATTCCAGATGTTCAAGCTGGTTTTAGAAAAGGCAGAGGAACCAGAGATCAAATTGCCAACATTCACTGGATCATCAAAAAAGCAAGAGAGTTCAAGAAAAATATCTATTTCTGCTTTATTGACTATGCCAAAACCTTTGACTGTGTGGATCCCAATAAACTGTGGAGAATTCTGAAAGAGATGGGAATACCAGACCACCTAACCTGCCTCTTGAGAAATCCTATGCAGGTCAGAAAGCAACAGTTAGAACTGGACATGGAACAACATATTGGTTCCAAACAGGAAAAGAAGTACGTCAAGGCTGTATATTGTCACCCAGCTTATTTAACTTACATGCAGAGTACATCATGAGAAACGCTGGGCTGGAGGGAAGCACAAGCTGGAATCAAGATTGCTGGGAGAAATATCAACAACCTCAGATATGCAGATGACATCACCCTTATGGCAGAAAGTGAAGAGGAACTAAAAAGCCTCTTGATGAAAGTGAAAGAAGAGAGTGAAAAGGTTGGCTTAAAGCTCAATATTCAGAAAATGAAAATCATGGCATCTGGTTCCATTATTTCATGGAAAATAGATGAGGAAACAGTGGAAATAGTGTCATACTGTATTTTTTTCAGAGTCCAAAGTCACTGCAGATGGTGATTGCAGCCATGAAATTAAAAGATGCTTATTCCTTGGAAGGAAAGTTATGACCAACCTAGATAGCATATTGAAAAGCAAAGACATTACTTTGCCAATAAAGGTCCATCTATTCAAGGCTATGGTTTTTCCAGTGGTCGTGTATGGATGTGAGAGTTGGACTGTGAAGAAAGATGAGCACCAAAGAATTGATGCTTTTGAACTGTGGTATTGGAGAAGACTCTTGAGAGTCCCTTGGACTGCAAGGAGATCCAACCAGTCCATTCTAAAAATTTTTAAAAATAAAATAAAATAAAGAGCCAGCCCTGGGTGTTCTTTGGAAGGGATGATGCTAAAGCTGAAACTCCAGTACTTTGGCCACCTCATGTGAAGAGTTGACTCACTGGAAAAGACTCTGATGCTGGGAGGGATTGGGGGCAGGAGGAGAAGGGGACAAAAGAGGATGAGATGGCTGGAAGGCATCATCGACTCAATGGACATAAGTTTGAGTGAACTCCAGGAGTTGGTGATGGACAGGGAGGCCTGGTGTCCTGCAATTCATGGGGTCACAATTAGTTGGACACGACTGAGTAACTGAACTGAACTGAACTGGACATGATAAGCGACTTTCATTTTCTCTTAATCAATAAAAATTAGTATAAATGTTTGAGTACTCAAATCAAATATATATGTGAATTTAATAAACAGAATATACAGAAATTTCAGTCACTGGAAATGTTTCAAACTTGGAAAAATATAAATTGATAGAAATTTGGTAAGTGGAAACTACACTCTGTTAAATATTAATTGATGATATATATTTTAACATAATTCAATATAATATATGCACACTGTTTATAAAACCATATGAATCTACCTTATTCCTTAATACAAGATTAATGTTCTTCTAAATTTGTAATTAAATTTCTAAATTTATGCTTTTTCTATTTTAGAAAAAGTAGAAGTAAATTTAAAAAAAAATGACATTTGTGAATTTTTTCTGTATGTACCATAAAGTTGGAATCTTTGAAGAAAATGATTAATAAAACTGATAGCTTGTTTATTTAAATTTTCAATTTGGACAGATGTCTTAAAGAATGTAGTCTAACAAATAAAAGCTTTTTGATATAACTTATTTTTTTACAATATTAATGTAATGAATTAGCATCTTTAATATAAGAAGAGGATGCAAAAATTACTAAGAAATTTCAGCCAAAAATAAACTGGGGAAAAACTTTGATCTAAGTATTACATATGTCAACTTTAAAAAAAATATATCTTCACTTATTATCAGGGGAATTTTAACAAAAACAAATATTTCTGAGTTAGAATATTTATTCTTATTTGATTTTAGCCAAAATGCTGAGAAGGAATTAGAATATTTATTCTTTATCTAAAATGAGAAATATTCAAACAAAACAGGGAAATAAGAGAAGAGCTTAGCAACAATACAAATAGCCCATTGTATGACAAATTAACATCTTAATGAAAGTCTTCTAAGCTGTGTCGTGTGTGTGTGTGTGTGTGTGTGTGTGAATTTACAGAAAGAGAGTAATATATGATAATCTCTAAACTGCTATTTTTTTCAACTTATCCCTGTCAATATACTTAGATAGAAATGAATTACAACTGCAGCGAGTTTTTTTTAATTCACTTTAAATTCACGTTGAGATATATATCTAAACATTTATTTTACTTTGTACTACTCTAGTGAAACTTCTCATGCATGCTTCTCTACATTTGCTTAATTAATGCTGCAAGACACATCCTTAGAAATGGAATGGTTACATCAAAATATATGAATGTCTAAAATTATGGTATAAACTGCTTTTATAAAGGGCTCTTTGAGTTTGTGTATAAATTTCTATCTCTTTTCAAAATGCTGACAATGGTGGTAGTGATGTTTATAATTATTGATGTGATATAAAAGGACTTGGACAATTTCTATAGGAAAGGGAGGAAAACAACCCGAGGAGGATGACATCCAGGAAACAATCAACAATATTTAGCAACATGTCTTTATTTCCATTTTTTAACTTAGTGTTCACCTTCTTGAACATTTCATTAGCAACAATACAAATAGCCCATTGTATGACAAATTAACATCTTAATGAAAGTCTTCTAAGCTGTGTCGTGTGTGTGTGTGTGTGTGTGTGTGTGAATTTACAGAAAGAGAGTAATATATGATAATCTCTAAACTGCTATTTTTTTCAACTTATCCCTGTCAATATACTTAGATAGAAATGAATTACAACTGCAGCGAGTTTTTTTTAATTCACTTTAAATTCACGTTGAGATATATATCTAAACATTTATTTTACTTTGTACTACTCTAGTGAAACTTCTCATGCATGCTTCTCTACATTTGCTTAATTAATGCTGCAAGACACATCCTTAGAAATGGAATGGTTACATCAAAATATATGAATGTCTAAAATTATGGTATAAACTGCTTTTATAAAGGGCTCTTTGAGTTTGTGTATAAATTTCTATCTCTTTTCAAAATGCTGACAATGGTGGTAGTGATGTTTATAATTATTGATGTGATATAAAAGGACTTGGACAATTTCTATAGGAAAGGGAGGAAAACAACCCGAGGAGGATGACATCCAGGAAACAATCAACAATATTTAGCAACATGTCTTTATTTCCATTTTTTAACTTAGTGTTCACCTTCTTGAACATTTCCCACTACCTATAAGAGACAGTGATAATAAATGGACCATACCTGGTTACAGTTTTTCCTTTCTTTCAGCTAAATTCTTTACTCTGCATTTATGCTAAGTCACTTCAGTTGTGTCTGACTTCAGTCATGTCAAACTCTTTGCTACCCGAAGGACTGTTCCTGCTCCAAAGGAATCTCACATGGAGAAAAGTCATTTCAGTGTTTCAAAGTAAGTTGGAGAGTTGCATAAAATAAAACTCTATAGTTTGCCTTGTGCAGCTTATTTTTGTAGCACTGGCAAAACACCAACACTGAGCAATGGTAACTGGTAATGATAACTGGATTGAGAATAACTGTCAGATGTTATTCATTGCAACTACCATGATTAAATTCCTATTTTAGTAGTTGAATTTCAAAGCTTCTTTTGTCAGCTCTATGCTGTTGGATTCTCCCTGTGGTCACGGAGATAAACATGTAACCCTCATTAGTGTTCATCTACAAATGTTTTAGAGAGAAAACAAAGTTTATTTTGACTGCCTTTCTGGATACAGAGCACTGCTGATGCAGATGTTTCCACCAAATTATTAGACTTTAGTTTATAACTATAAGCAATGAGCAAAGGTAATTACCATGTATTCAGCACTGCACTGTGAAAAAATTATCTTTCTAAAGAATACTTGAATGTTGCTTTGAAGTTTGATCAGGAAGAGCAAACTGTTTGAGGTATTTCACAGGTCTAGTATAATTTCTTATTTTCTTCATATCCGTTAACATGATTAATCATATCTAGATTGAAGAGGTGGTTAACATCTTCCTGTTTCTCTCCCACTCATCAAAATCTGAAGTAGCCAGTTGCCAATCTATCTTTTATCTTCCCAAGATATAATATATCCTCAAACAAGGCATTTTCTTCAAAGATTTATCATCTACATAAAACTAAACAACTAAAACCAAAGTAGAGTTTTAAGAGTATATTATTCAAATTTTTGCATTTAATACTTGGGCTTCCATGATAGATCAGTTGGTAAAGAATCTGCCTGCAATGCAGGAAACCCGGTTAAATTCCTGGGTTGAGAAGATCCCCTGGAAAAGAGATAGGCTAACCACTCCAGTATTCTTGGGCTCCCTTTTGGCTCAGCTGGTGAAAAATCTGCCCACAATGAGAGAGACTGGGTTCAATCCCTAGGTTGGGAAGATCCCCTGGAGAAGGGAAAGATTATCCACTCCAGTATCCTGGCCTGAAGAATTCTGGGTCGCAAAAAGTTGGACAAGACTGAGCAACTTTCACTTCACTCACTTCACTCCACTACAAGTAATTTAACACAGACTCTATGCTATAATACAATATACATTATTTTTTAATGAAATTTATTTATTTTAATTGGAGGTTAATTACTTTACAATATTGTATTGGTTTTGCCACCCATCAACATGAATCCGCCACAGGTATACACATGTTCCCCATCCTGAAGCCCCCTCCCTCCTCCCTCCCCATACCATCCCTCTGGGTCATCTCAGTGCACCAGCCCCAAGCATCCAGTATCATGCATCGAACTTGGGCTTTCCAATATTATTTATAATATTATGAATATATTTGGTTTGAATATTTTGTTTTTAAATATATATAGTTATGACAGTCCATTGATATTCATATTTGCTGTTATTTATTCATTATTTATTATAACAGTAATAATTTACTTTATATTAATAATTATTCTATTTAATTTAATAATTAATAATTACTATAGCACTTTATTTGAATGAAAACATATATATCCTTTAAATTTAATTTTTATTTTATATTGGATTCTAATTAATTTAAATATCTTACTATAAATGACACAAATCACAGACATATGACAAAAATAAGATTTTCTATTCTTATATTTGTAATGCTTACTTTATTTGAAAATGAACACTCAGATATTATCACTTTCAACATGTACAACCATGGCTGATTCATGTCAATGTATGACAAAAATGACTATAGTATTGTAAAGTAATTAGCCTCCAATTAAAATAAATAAATGTTAAAAACAGTCTTATTGCCATTAATGATTATATTATAACAACTGAATATGATCATACCTTTGTGTGCGTTACATTTTGCTGATAAAGGTCCATAGAATCAGTTGAAAGTAGAAGTGTTGGTCTCTCAGTCATGTTTGGCTCTTTGTGACCATGGACTGTAGCCCACCAGGCTCCATGGAATTCTTCAGGCAAGAGTACTGGACTGAGTAGCCATTCCCTTCTCCAGGAGATCTTCCTAACCTAAGGATCAAACTCAGGTCTCCCTCACTGCAGGCAGATTCTTAACTATTTGAACCACCAGGGAGCCCCACGATCATCCCTAGCCTATCCCATAATCTTTGATCAGACACATGATAGTAATGTCAGAAGTGACAGAAATTAGATCTTTAATGAGCTGAAGTTAAAGAAAAGGATTACTCAAAAATGTGAGGCCAATATCTAAAGTTTCTTTAAACATACATTGCTTTAGAAAATAGTCTTACCTACACAAACTTTTCAGGACTCAGAATATCATTTATTAATGAAGAAAGTTCGCAGTGAAACACATATTTCTCACTAGGCATATATTATTCTATTTCTTCAAACATGTTTGACAATAAAATTTCATCAACATCTATGAGAAATAATTGGAATATTTTTTAATGAGTGTATCTCATTGTAGCTTTCATTTGCATTTCTCTAATAATTAGTGATATCTAACATATTTTCATGTGCCTCTTGGCCATCTGTATGTCATTTTTTCAAGAACTGTCTATTTAGATCTTCTGCCCACTTGTTAATTGGGTTTTTTGTTTTGATGCTAAGTGTCTTGAGTTGTTTGAAAATTTTGTAGGATAATCCCTTGTTCATCACATCATTTGCAAATATTTTCTCCCACTGTGTGAATTGTTTTTTCATTTTGTTTTTCTCCTTTGCTGTTCAAAAGCTTTTGAGTTTAAATAGGTCCCATTTGCTTATTTCTGTTTTTCTTTGCATTATTCTGGGATACAGATATAATGAGATATTACATCACACCAGCCAGGATGACTATTATTAAAATATTCATAAACAATAAATACTAGAGAGGGTGTGGAGTGAAGGGAGCCTTCCTACTTCCTACATTCTTGGTGGGAATGTAAATTGGTCCAGCCATTATGGATAACACTATGGAGGTTCTTTAAAAAACTAAAAATCAAACTACAATATGACACTCTAATCTCATTCCTGGACGTATATCTGGAGGAAAGGATGATCTGAAAGGACACACCCACCCCAATGTTCATTGTAACACTGTTTACAATAGCCAGGACATGAAAGCAACCTAAATGTCTATCAACATTATATCTATCTATATCTATATCTATATCTATATCTATCTATACCTATATCTATATATAAGGACTATTACCCAGCCATTATAAAGAATTAAATAATGCCTTTTGCAGTAACATGGATAGACCCAGAGACCTAAGACCTGTGACCTTACTTGTCATATTGAGGGAAATAAGTCAGATAGAAATAAGAAATATCATTTAATATCCGTTATGTGTGCAATCTAAAAATAAATATTACTAATGAATTTACTTACAAAACAGAAAAAGACTCACAGACTTTGAAAACTAACTTAAGGTTTTCAGTGGGAGGGATGGAGGAGGGGATAGTTAGGGAGTTTGGGATGGACATGTACACACTGCTATGTTTAAAATGGTTAACCAATAAGGATCTACTGTATAGTACATGGAACTCTGCTCAGTGTTATATGACAACCTGGATGGGAGGGTATTTTAGGGGAGAATGTGTTATGTATGTATGTGTGTGCATGTGTATATACATACATACATACATATATATACACACATATATGTATGTATATGTATGGTTGAGCTCAACCATGTATGTTGAATGGGTATGTGTGCATATACATATACATATACATATATATATATATATGGTTGAGCCCTTTTGCTGTTCACTTGATACTATCACAACATTATTTATCAGTTATGCCACAGTACAAAAAATGTTTTTTTT
>SJXQ01012781.1:374697-404618 GCA_006408695.1 Aepyceros melampus | reverse complement strand
TCATTCTATGAGACCATATTACTCTGATACCAAATCTAGACAAAGACAGTAGAAGGAAACCAATATCCTGCTGAATATAAAAGCAAAAGTTCTCAACAAAATGCTATTGAATTCAGTGCCACAAAAAATGAATTATACACCATGACCAAGTGGATTTACCCCAAGATTGCAAGGTTGGTTCAACATATGAAAATTAATCAATGTAATGCCACATATTTCCCTGGTGGCTCAGACAGTAAAGTGTCTACCTGCAGTGCGGGTGATCTGGGTTCCATCCCTGGCTCAGGAAGATCCCCTGGATAAGGAAATGGCAATCCACTCCAGTACTCTTGCCTGGAAAATTCCATGGATAGAGGAGCCTTGTAGGCTATAGTCCATGGGGTTGCAAAGAGTTGGACATGACTGAGCGACTTCACTTCACTTCATACCCCATATTAATAGAATAAAGAACAAAAATCACATGATTATCTCAATAGTTGCAGAAAAAGCATTGAAAAAAAAATCCAACATTGTTTCATGATGAAAGCCCTGAACAAACTAGGAATAAAAGGGAACTTCTTCAACCTGATGAGGGGCACCTGCAGAAACCCACAGCTAACATCATGCTTAATGCTGAAAGAGGGGATATTTTCCCCAAAACATCAGGAGCAAGAGAAGAATGTCTACTTGCACTTCTACTCAGCACTGTAGTGGAAGTTTTAGTTATCCAACATTGTTTCATGATGAAAGCCCTCAACAAACTAGGAATAAAAGGGAACTTCTTCAACCTGATGAGGGGCACCTGCAGAAACCCACAGCTAACATCATGTTTAATGCTGAAAGAGGGAATATTTTCCCCAAAACATCAGGAGCAAGAGAAGAATGTCTACTTGCACTTCTACTCAGCACTGTAGTGGAAGTTTTAGTCAGACCAAAAGAAGAAATAAATGGCATTCACACTGGAAAAGAAGTAAAACCGCCTCAGTTTGATGATAACATGAGGGAAGAGGCCCGTGCAGTTGGAGAAGAGTGAGTGAATTGTGGTGGGATCTTAAAAAGTGTGTGTGTGTGTGTAGATTGCAGGAGCAATGGGACCCATTTGCATAGGGTCATGAGGTCAGAATTTGAATTGGACTCTGGATTTTGCACAGAATTAAACGAGAAGCCGTCAGATGTTTCTGAGCAGAGGGTGGACATAATCTGATTCAGGATTCAATCAAATCCCTCTGTCTGCTAGTAGAGGAAAGAGTGGGAGAGAGGTCACCAGTGAGCAGGCTCCTGCAAGAATACAGGCATGAGGTGATGGACTAGGGGCATGAGAGTGTAGACATCCAGAAGGGGTCACATTCAGACTCTGGGTTTATTTTGAAGGGATGCCTTTAAGTATCTTCTGGACCTCTTACCCAGGTCAAGACAAGAAACTCAGGCTACCCCTGAACAAAAACCAGTTCTTCCTTTTAAACAGTGTATCACAGAAGAGTTGGAAGGGCGGAGGAGATAGATTATGGCTCATGCTCATGTTTGAATACTTATTGTCCATATCACACCTTCCTCCATTGACCTACCTAACACTTGTGGGTTCTTCCAAAACAAGAGAGACACAGTGTCTCTTGGCACAATTCAGAGGCTCCTTCCATTTGAGTTCCACCTTCCCATTCTTCTTTTATAGGGTCTGTGGGTTCTTCTCAGATGCCCTGGGAACAGTGCCTAGTTCCCCTTCAGCAGGAGAGATTCACGAGGGCTTTGTTGGGAGAATCCAGCTATGTTCAGTGACCTATGGATAATTGCAGTTCCTAGTTCTTCAAGCAGTGCTCTGCCAATCCTCTCTCAGGCACACACTGCCAAGTTTCACCCTGTGACCCTGAGTCCACAAACAATTCTAATGCTACACCCTACCAGCACTCACGGAATCTCTGGCCATTAATCCCATGGTGCTATATTTTAAATGGTGTGCCCTGGCAGTTTCTTCCCTGGTTCCTGACATACTTCTGTCTCCAGCCTATGAATTTCTCTCATTCTCTGTATCTTCTACCAGCGGTTTCCAAATCAGCCTCACTGTTTGCCCAACCACAGCAGCCCATTTTTCCGAGGACTCAGGCTGATCCAGTAGAGTAAGTCAAAAGCATGCATTGCTTACAGCATCTCCACTGACTTTCTTTCCCTGTGACTCTAGAGATCTAGAGATCATGCCTCTAAAATTAAAGAAGACCTGGGTCCACAAAAGCTTACTTCAAAGTTAATTTCTAATTCCAGTTTCCCAAGTATGATTCAGAGACTTCTACAGTTTAGTGAATTCATATGACAGGCACAAGTGTGGTTCTCCACCTGGGGCATCAAATTCACTAACGAGCCTAAATTGTGTATATTTTGCTGAATTGTAATCACATCTCTAATCTTGGAGTGGTTTCCACTTTTTTCTTCAGGCTCCTTTTTCTCAGTTCCAAGAGGAATTGATCCTGAGGAGCAGTTACCCCTGAATATAGTCCTCATGGGGATGAATTGCTACGAGTTCCATCTCAGAAAATGGACAAATAGGCAAACAAAACCTAAACAGTCAGACAGACAAAACACTACAGGCTTGACATCATAAAAGAATAAAATGATTGGTATCCAATCTTTACTGAGACATCTGCTAAAACACCAAAAAAATTATTCTAATCAAAAAATAGAGCAAAACTAAAAACTCCTCTTTCCTTCTAAATACCTGTGATAGCATTGCAGCTGACTCTCCCCATCAGTCTGTCTTCTCATTATCTCCAAAGACCCCAGAACTCTTTAAAAGCTCTGCCTCATGCCTTTTGTCTTTCTCTCCTTGTCTTTGCCTTTCCATGTAGTACCTCCAGTCTGCTCCACTCCTTTCTCTCATCAATACAACCAAAAGCCAGACTTATTTGAAAAACAGAATTTCCTTAGAAGCCATAGAAGGAGGGAGTTTATGACAATTCAGCAATTAATTTTTCATCCCAATCCTGTTATAAAATTTACATTTTATCATAATGATCCTTCTGTATTACAGAATGCAGAACTATCTCAATGGGGCAAGGACAAGAAGTACATGCTCGAAAGCTGATTCAGATGTCAATGCAGCAGGTATGTAACAATGAAAACTACTCTTCATGCAGCTTTCTTGATTCCTCTGGCCATCTGGCCTACCTAAACCACCTCCATAATGGGTAGAGTGTTCTTCCTGTGATGCTCAATTTTCCATTTTTATTTATGCATATAGAGTAAACACTGATTACTTAAGGATTTTGAACCTCCAGCTAGTTGGCTTCTGACATCCCCACAAAATACTTGTTCCATTTTCTAGAGCATATGCTCCATTTTTATTTTCACTAAATATTTTTTGGTAATTTGGTGGATACACTTTCTGGTTCATAAAGAATGCAGCTCTAGCAGTCTTGGAATGTCATGATCAATATTAATAGGTAGTGCTTAAGAAGTGACAGATTGAGACAGTCAAATTTCAATTTTCGGTTAAAGTGAGCCTTTCATTTTTCATTAATGGATAGTTTCAGGCAAATAAGAAATGTTTGAGGGTGTTATGTTTAAATATTGATAACAGTTTTTACTGAAAATTGCAAGCTGGATGGAATGTTGAGAAATATTTTTCATCACACCTAATAAATACACAGGTCATTACTTTTCTGGAAAAGCTTGGTTGATAGCAGTTTCAGCAGCAATAAGAAAATGCACCATTTATAAAAGTAAAATAAGATCTTGGTTTATTTTTAAGCTTTTGATCTCATAATGTCCCTAGCAACTTTTCCCTGGGAATTAATGACTAGAGAGGGTTAATGGGCTAAAACTCTGCTTGGGTCATCAAGTTTTCAGGCTAACCATTAATTCTCAAGTGCCCTAAGCCTTAATCTTTTTCAGTTAATTAAATTCAATAATATATGGTATTTAATTTATATATACCAAAGCAATTATATATAATTATTTTTACTCAGATAAAATGATTCACTCTGTTGAATGATCTGACTGTTTGACTTTGGGCCTTAAATAATTTCTTTAGTTTCCAGGAGTAAGAAGCTTTTACATTTGAATACAGCAGTCACATCAACTTTCTTTGGAATATTAGTTTTTTTATAACTTCTGTGTTCTGTGTCTCAAGGTGGGACAAATGCTGATAATATTGGCATTATACAAAAACAAACAAACAGAACTTCCCTGGCTTCTAATGGTTAAGATTCCAAGCTTCCAATGCAGGGGGTTGTGTGTTCGATCCCTGGTTGGGGAACTAAGATCCCACATGCCATGTGGCATAGGCAAAAACAAAACAAAACAAATAACAGCAATAATACAAACAAAGCATGAACAGGTACAGCCACACTGTCACTTGAAAGATTTAGGATAAAGCTGACATTGTGGAATTCAGAGCAGGGAATCAGAGAGTAACTGGATCCACAAGGACCAAGAGTTCTGACCATGAAGTTCATCTTCTTGACGATCTGGTTGTCTAGACCAAAAAGTCCCCTTTGCTATTTAAGCCAATCTGAGTTGTATTTTCTCTTGCAGTATAAGGCATAATATATATGCCTTACAGTATGTATACTGAGCTCAATAACTTGTAGCTGTATTTATTTGATCTTGTTGCATAAAGTATATCAAAGCATCAGCTGGCTAGTAAATTATGTTCTTATAGAACTGTGATGGTTATGTGACATATTGTTAAGGTTTTATCAATATTTAGATAGTGCTTAATAAATTTTGTGGTTTCAGGAACATCTGGGAGGAGTGATGACAAAGAATAAGATTTAATATTGGAGTGGGAGGTGGGAGGGAGGTTCAAGAGGGAGGGGGCATATGTGTAGCTATAGCTGATACATGTTGATATATGGCAGAGACCAACACAATGTTGCAAAGCAATTATCCTTCCATGAAAAAGAAATAAAAATTTTAAAAGGATTTAGTATTATGGTAGCAGGCATGCTCAGTCACTCAGTTGTGTCCAACTCTGCGACCCCATGGACGGTAGCCCACCAGGCTCCTCTGTAGATAGGATTTTCCAGGCAAGATTACTGGTAGCAAATGTCACCAAATGTATTGCCTCTGGTGAAGTAAAATTTGTATTTCAAGGCAGAAGAAAATTGTAGCGTAAAATTGGCGTTGGCTGCTCGTTTGGGCCTCCTGCCTCCCCTGTGCAGTGTGTGTCTGTGTTATGCATCAACCAGACCTCCTCAGAGGTGGGGATGCCTCTCCAATGCAAAGATCAGGTTTACTTTTTCCCATTCCTTTGACACTAACCATGTAGCTTCTTAAAGGTTAGCATGGTGACTTGTTGCTGTCTTTGTATATGCTTGCCTGGACTGTGTATCTTGGTGAACTTCATGTGAAGTGTCAGCGTGTCGTTTTGATGTATGATCCTTTTGTCTTGAAAATGTGTATGACTGTGCCTTTGACTACTAAGAGGTGGGACAGTCGGAGCCTCTCAGTCTGTCTCCCAGGCTATAATCCTCAGTTTGGCTCTATTAAAATTCTCTCTTTTCTTCCTAACCTGATTGTTGGTGAATTTTTGTCAGCTCCTCCAACTTTCATGAGGTCATGTGCATCTCTTTGTGACAGTGGATGGCTTGGCTTTGGCGTGAGTCCCTTCTGATTTACCTTCAGCAGGACAAGTTACAAATTCCAAAATACCCATTCCCACCATTAGATGGTGCACATACTGTACTTAATAAAGTCTGACTTCCTTTTAATTTCTGTTCCCTTCTGAACCAGGGGTGACAGAGCAACATTCATTTTTAAACCGCTTGATTCCAAGTAACCAGCTTTACCAGAAGCAGGGAAAAAAATGTTTGTATTGACATATAATAATTCCATTAACATATATGTGCTTAAAACAGAGTATTCACATGCCCCGAGCAAAAGTTCAAAAAATATTTGTATGTACACTTTGTTTTATTTAAATCATAGCAAAAAAGTTATGAGGAATTAACGTGAAGTCATTTTTGAATACAGGGTGGCTGGGTTTTACTGCAGAATTGTCACCTTGGCCTAGAATTCATGGAAGAATTGCTGGAGACTTTAACCATCACAGAAACCATCGATGATACCTTCCGAGTGTGGATAACTACCGAGCCGCATGTTCGGTTTCCCATTACATTGCTTCAGGTTTGTTACTATGAGATGAGTGTCTTTTCCTTGAGAGTTATACAAATGAAGATGACACTTCTGTCATTACTGAAAGATGGCAAATGTAACGGGCTCTTTTTTGGTCAAGCTGCACTGTAAAATCTTAATGCCATTATTGTCAAAACCTTGACTATAATCATCAAGGTTATATAGTAAATATTCTCACAGGAGAATTATAAGATTTGGTATTAATTTATTGGGTTTTAGCTCTGATCCATGTAACTAGTTTACATGGTGCCTTTTTATTTACCACAAGCCTATTGTTTTCTGATGTATTGTCATTTCTATTTTATCCTTCACAGCAATTTATAGAAACAAAAGTACTATTTATGCTTTTATTTTTCACTATTTGTTTTTTACAACAGACTTCTCTCAAATTCACTAATGAGCCACCCCAAGGCGTTCGTGCAGGTCTGAAAAGAACATTTGCCGGAATTAATCAAGACCTTCTGGATATCAGTAATTTGCCCATGTGGAAGCCAATGCTTTACACTGTCGCGTTTTTGCACTCCACTGTGCAGGTAACTTCTGGGAACTGTTTGCGCTTTTAGAAGATGCTAATGATGTTATGCTTGCCCCCCTGCTCCACTGTCTGGTGTCCTCGCCTCACTTTCTTTTTCCTTCATGGCACTTTTCCCCTCACCTGGCACAGGATGCGCATATTTGCTTATGTATTGAAAGCATCTTCCTGCCCCACCCCCACCTCGACCCCTAGCATGTAAGATTCTCCAGCGCAATGGCTCTGTCCTTTTGTAACTGCTGGGTCCCCGCTTGTCACAGCGGCAGCTGCAGCGTTGCCAGAGCTCAATAAATGTTTGTGGGATGAGCAAACGAATTGCTACAATAGGAACTGGATCTTGAAAGTTGCCTGTGCTCTCCAGCAGTGTTCTCTGTAGCATCTCATGTAATACTAACAATCACCTTTCAGGGTAGGATTTATCACCATCTGCAAAGTGAGGTAATTGAGACTCAGAGACGTTAGGCAATGTTATATATACCATCTCACGTAATACTAATAACCACCTTTCGGGGTAGGATTTATCACCATCTGGAAACTGAGGAAATTGAGACTCAGAGGGGTTAAGGTCCTTCCTAAATGGTGACTCTAGAGTCACGCCCCATGTTGCCTGCCTTGGATGCAACTATGTTTTGACCCTCCTCCCCACCGGGACAGTGGTGTCATGGTGTTTGGAAGATGAGTCAGAGGGGTCGGCTGTCATCTTCAGATTGTTTCCGATTTGCTTGTACTGTGTGGCTACCCAGCCATGTCTCCATGGGTTCTGGTTTTTGTTTTTTCATTTGTTACCACTTTGTTCTATGTTTGGATTTGGGATTTTGTTCTGTATTTGAAAGCTATATAATTTTTAAAATCAGTAATTTATTTGTCTTTGGCTGCACTGGATCTTCGTTGCTGGACCCGGGCTTTTTCTAGCTGTGGCGAGTGGGAGTTATTAGAGAGAGCTGTGGTGGCCGGGTTTCTCTCAGCGTGACGGAGCATGGGCTCTTGAGCTCGTGAGCTCCATAGCTGTGGCGCTCTGGCTTAGCTGCCCTGTAGCATGTGGAATCTTCCTGGACCAGGGATTGAACCTGCGTCCCCTGCATTGGCAGGCATATTCTTAATCTCTGGACTACCAGGGCAGTCCAGTCTGTGTAATTTTAATGTACTTGATTCACTCTTGATTTCACAGAGAGACAGGGGCTCCTTGAACTCTTTCCTACATTTCTTCTTTACCTGAAGTTGGAGTGAGGACAAAATAAATCAACTGGTTTGAACCAGGAGTCAGGTTCAACTGTGCCCAGCGGCCAGCAGAGCTTGACCTCGTCTTTCCCTGCCCTGCTCAAAACTGGAGGGGAATTGGCTGCCCACCTCAGGAAATACTGGGCAAGTTTACCCGCAGGTTCCCTGTTGCCTCCACTTTACCAGGAAAACACTGCCCAACTGAGAGGGCAGTGCAAAGGGACAACTGGTGTTTCTCTGTCCCCCACCCTGAGAAGTTAAAATCAGAATAAATGTTTTGTGGGTGGTTATTTTTACTAAGTTCCACTGTGGCCTCTGGATTGATTGTAAATTATGGTTTTCAAGTCACTGAAGCCAATTTCATACATTCTTATCTAGGAATTGTTGGGTTTGCAGACCTTATCACACTCTAATACAAATATTGCTTTAACTCTGATATTTAATGCCCAATTCACAAACAGCAAATTTTATGATTCTTTTCCTAGTAATGATGATTCAACTTTTCCACCATGCTTATCATGGATAGACGATTGAGGGTATTTTCCATACAGTCAAGACAGCAATCTGTGTTTTTAGTGGCCATTATCCAAATGCTAAAAAGAAGAAAAGGACTCTGGGCCAGTCATGGAGCCAAAGTTTACTTGCACTTAATGTGACTTGTATTTGGATTAAAACAAACAAAAAAAATCTCCACTGCTAGGGCCATGAAGTTCACAGTGGCATGTTTATAAAAAAAATTGTGAAGATCTCTTAAAATCCGATCATAGTGTATTAGAGCACTCCATAGAGAGTCAGGAGGCTTGGGCTTTATACGTGTTGTGACATCAGTTAGCTACATAACGTTGGTCCAGTTTTGTCCCTTTCGGGGTCTCTGTTTCCCCATCTGTGTGTTTCAAGGTAGAAGGAAGTGATCTTTCAAGATTTTCCCCATTTCTAACATTCTGTTGTCCAGCTCTATGATTACACAAGGAGTGTGGATAATTCAAGCATTTCCCCTCTCCTAGTTTCAATTAGAGAAATGTTTTAAATGTTTTTCAGTTAGACAAAGCATCCTCTGTCACCCTTCTCCTCCTGCCCTCAGTCTTTCCCAGCATCAGGGTCTTTTCCAATGAGTCGGCTCTTCACATTAGGTGGCCAAAGTATTGGAGCTTCAGCTTCAGCATCAGTCCTTCCAATGAGTATTCAGGGTTTATTTCTTTTGGGATTAACTGGTTTGATCTCCTTTCAGTCCAAGGAACTCTCAAGAGTCTTCTCCAACACCACAGTTCCAAAGCATCAGTTCTTTGGTGCTCAATCTTATTTATGGTCCAACTCTCACATCCATATAGGTCTACTGGAAAAACCATAGCTTTGACGATATGGGCCTTTGTTGGCAAAGTGATATCTTGGGTTTTTAATATGTTGTCTATACCTGGGTTAATCCCTGGGTTGGAAAGATCCCCTGGAGAAGGGAAAGGCTACCTACTCCAGTATTCTGGCCTGGAGAATTCCATGGGCTGTATAATCCTTGGGTTCGCAAAGGGTAGGCCACGACTGAGCGACTTCCACTTTCAGGTTTGTCATAGCTTTCCTTCCAAGAAGCAGGCACCCTTTAATTTCATGGCTGCAGTAACTGTCCACAGTGGTTTTGGAGCCCAAGAAAATAAAATCTGCCACTATTTCCATTCTTTCCCTATCATTTGCCATGAAGTGATGGGACCAGATATCATGATCTTAGTGTTTTGAATGTTGAATTTTAAGCCAGATTTTTCACTCTCCTCTTTCACTTTCATCAAGAGGCTCTTTAGTTCATCTTCACTTTTTGCCATTAGGGTGGTGTCATCTGTGTATATGAGATTATTAATATTTCTTCCAGCAATCTTGATTCTAGCTTGTGCTTCATCCAGCCCGGCATTTTGCATGCTGTACTCTGCATATAAGGTAAATAAGCAGGGTGACAATATACAGCCTTGACGAACTCTTCCCAATTTGGAACCAGTCCGTTGTTTGATGTCTAGTTCTGTTACTCCTTGACCTGTGTGCAAATGTCTCAGGAGGCAGTTAAGGTGGTCTGGTATTTCCATCTCTTTAGGAATTTTCCACAGTTTGTTGTGATCCACACTGTCAAAGGCATTAGCATAGTCAATGAAGTGGAAGTAGATGTTTCTCCTGAATTCTCTTGCTTTTTCTATGATCCAATAGATGCTGGCAATTTGATTTCTGGTTCTTCTGCCTTTTCTAAACCAAGCTTGAGCATCTGGAAGTTCTTGGTTCATATACTGTTGAAGACTAGCTTGAAGGACTTTGAGCATTACCTTGCTAGCATGTGAAATGATTGCAACTGTACAATAGTTTGAACATTCTTTGACATTGCCTTTCTTTGGGATTGGAATGAAAAGTGACTTTTTCTAGTCCTGTGGCCACTGCTGAGTTTTCTAAATTTTCTGGCATATTGAGTGAGCAGTATAACAGCATCATCTTTTAGGATTTGAAATAGCTCAGCTGAAATTTCATCACCTCCACTAGCTTTGTTTGTAGTGATGCTTCCTAAGGCCCACTTGACCTCACACTCCAAGATGTTTGACTCTAGGTGAGTGATCACACCATTGTGGTTATCCAGGTCATAAAGACCTTTTTTTTTATATAGTTCTTCTGTGTATTCTTGCCACTTCTTCTTAATCTCTTCTCCTTCTGTTAGGTCCTTACTGTTTCTGTCCTTTTGCCCAACTTTGCATGAAATGTTCCTTGGTATCTCTAATTTTCTCGAAGAGATCTCTGCTGCTAAGTTGCTTCAGTCATGTCCGACTCTGTGCAACCCCATAGACGGCAGCCCAACAGGCTCCCCCATCCCTGGGATTCTCCAGGCAAGAACACTGGAGTGGGTTGCCATTTCCTTCCCCAAAGAGATCTCTAGTCTTTCCCATTCTATTGTTTCCCTCTATTTCTTTGCATTGTTCACTTAAGAAGGCTTTCTTTTTTAAATTTCTTTTTAATCTTTCCTTACTATCCTTTGTGTGTTAGTCACTCAGTTGTGTCCAACTCTTTGCAACCCCATGGACTGTAGCCCGCCACGCTCCTCTGTCCATGGGATTCTCCAGGCAAGAATACTGGAGTGCGTTGCCATTTCCTTCTCCAGGGGATCTTCCTGACCCAGGGATTGAACCTGGGTCTCCTGAATTGCGGGCAGTTTCTTTACCATCTGAGCTACCAGGGAAGCTCTACTATCCTTTGGAACTCTGCATTCAGATGAGTATAGCTTTCCTTTTCTCCTTTGTCTTTTGCTTCTCTTCTTTTCTCAGCTATCTGTAAGGCCTCCTCAGACAACCATCTTGCCTTGCTGCATTTCTTTGCGGGGAATGGTTTTGGTCACCATCTCCTGTACAATGTTACAAACCTCCATCTGTCATTCTTCAGGCACTCTGTTTATCAGATCTAATCCCTTGACTCTATTTCTCACTTCCACTGAATAATCATAAGGGATTGATTTAGGTCATATCTGAATGGTCTAGTGGTTTTCCCTACTTTCTTCAATTTAAGTCTGAATGTTGCAATAAGGAGTTCATAATCTGAGCCACAGTCAGCTCCTGGTCTTGTTTTTGTTAACCGTATAGAGCTTCTCGTCTTTGGCTGAAAAGAATATAATCAATCTGATTTGGGCATTGACCATCTGATGATGTCCATGTGTAGAGTCGTCTCTTGTGTTATTGGAAGAGGGTGTTTGTTGTGACCAGTGTGTTCTCTCATGCACGCCAGAGACTCTTGGAGGGCACAAAGAAAACCTTGTGCACGCCAGGACCCAGGGAAAGGAGCAGTGACCCCCACAAGAGACTGAACCAGACTTGCCTGTGAGTGTTTAAGGGTCTCCTGTGGAGGTGAGGGTCAGTAGTGGGCTGCTGTGGGGACAGGTGTACCGGCAGCGCAGTCCTGGGACGTGCAGCACGCAACATAAGTCCTCTTGGAGGAGGTCACCATTAGCCCCCCCATAAAGTCACCAGGCGGGTGATCCACAAACTGGAACCTTGAGACCTCCTGGACAGTGTGAAAAGGCAAAAAGGTATGACACTGAAAGATGAGCTCCTTAGGTTGGTAGGTGTCCAGTATGTTACTGGGGAAGAACAGAGGAGTAGCTCCAGAAAGAATGAAGAGAGAGACAAAGCAGAAATGATGCCCAGCTGTAGATGTGTCTGGTGGTGAAAGTAAAGTCCAGTGACATAAAGAACAGGATTGCATAGGAACGTGGAATGGTAGATCCATGAATCAAAGTGAATCAGTTAGGATAGAGTGAGTCTGATAGAAAAATCCAGACTTCTTTAGAGGCTGTGGTCCTGTGTCAGCAGCATTCATGTCACCTGGAGACTTCTAAGAGATGAATCTCAGGACCCACTCCGGATCTGCTGAATCAGAATCTGTGTTGTAATAAGATGCTCAAGTGATTTGTGTGCACGTTAGGGTTCAAGACACAACTATTATAGGAAGGACTGTTCTGCAAAGAAAGATTTTGGCTATATTTTTCTATTGTTGGATATAAAAGCCAAATATCTGATTTGTTAATTGGTGAATTGATTCTTCCAAATCTTCCTGGATAGCCCTTGCTTTCTACAACATGATGTATATACTTTTGTCCTTTAGAGACTGAATAAAAGAGGGAATTGGTTCATGTCACATAATCTGAAGCTTCTGGACTAGGGAGATTGGTGGCAAAACTCACCCTCTGTTTTCCAGTGCTGACAAGACAGTGCTGACGTGGAGACAGAGTTTTGGATGAAGTAGAAGAGAATAGCTTTATTGTTTTATCAGGCAAAGGGGGCCACAGAGGACTAAGGTTCTTGAAACTGCGTGTACCAGCCTGGAGGGGGTAGTGAGGAGTCTTACAGTCAGCTCGTGGACATTCTTCTGACTGGTTGGTGGTGAGGTAAGAAGGAGTCAGCATCATCAGTTGTTTGGTTCCAGCTTGTCATCAGTCTGTGTGCTTGTGGGCAATATACAGGTAACTTCTACCTGGTGGTGGTTCCAGTCTCTGTAAAACAACTCAAAGGACGTGGCTCAGAATATTGTCTGTAGTCCTTGAGGAAGAACCAAAGGTCCTTGACATTTTTTTTTTAATAACTAAGCTGTATATTGTCACCCTGCTTATTTAACTTATATGCAGAGTACATCATGAGAAATGCTGGGCTGGAAGAAGCACAAGCTGGAATCAAGATTGCCGGGAGAAATATCAATAACCTCAGATATGCAGATGATACCACCCTTATGGCAGAAAGTGAAGAGAAACTAAAAAGCCTCTTGATGAAAGTGAAAGAGGAGAGTGAAAAAGCTGGCTTAAAGCTCAACATTCAGAAAATGAAGATCATGGCATCTGGATCCATCACTTCATGGGAAATAGATGGGGAAACAGCAGAAACAGTGTCAGACTTTATTTTCTGGGGCTCCAAAATCACTGCAGATGGTGATTGCAGCCATGAAATTAAAAGACGCTTACTCCTTAGAAGGAAACTTATGACCAACCTAGATAGCATATTGAAAAGAGAGACATTACTTTGCCAACAAAGGTTCATCTAGTCAAGGCTATGGTTTTTCCAGTGGTCATGTATGGATGTGAGAGTTGGACTGTGAAGAAAGCTGAGTGCTGAAGAATTGATACTTTTGAACTGTGGTGTTGGAGAAGATTCTTGAGAGTCCCTTGGACTGCAAGGAGATCTAACCAGTCCATGCTAAAGGAGACCAGTCCTGGGTGTTCTTTGGAAGGACTGATGCTAAAGCTGAAACTCCAATACTTTGGCCACCTCATGTGAAGAGTTGACTCATTGGAAAAGACTCTGATGCTGGGAGGGATTGGGGGCAGGAGGAGAAGGGGACAACAGAGGACGAGATGGCTGGATGGTATCACTGACTCGATGGACATGAGTTTGGGTGAACTCCAGGAGTTGGTGATGGACAGGGAGGCCTGGCATGCTGCAGTTTATGGGGTCGCAAAGAGTTGGACCTGACTGAGTGACTGAACTGAACTGAAGTTATTATTATTTCTTCCTTTTGTATTTTCTCACCTCTCTGATTAAATTTTTGACTAAAGTGTTTCTGCAGATGAAAGTCAGGTGAAGGATATGGTGGGGCTGGGGGGGTCTGTTCTGGGAAGAGTCTGTTCACTTCCAAGGGGTCCATATTGGAGTCCATCACATGTGAGAATGCAGGACCTAGTGGTGAAACAGCCAACCCCCACCTGCCCTCCAGTGTGTTTCTCTTGCTGAACCATGGTTTGGCTTCATGCACCCCAGCTCAAGGGCATCATGTGTTAATGTGGATCCTACTCTTGTTGCAGAGGATGAAATGAGCACCCCTCCTCTCCTGTAAGGAGGGGAAGTAGATTTGACTGGTCAAGGACAACTTTCTTGGGTAGAAGAGTGGCGGAGGGTGTCTTGAGGTGGGAGCAGCCTTACCCAGGGGGAGGGAGTGACCTGGGTGCCGCCATGGAAACTTGCATAGATGCACCAACCAATTCTGCACCAAGTTCTGCTCACTCCCTACTCCTCCAGCTTCCCTCCCTCCTCCTCAGGAGCTTGGCTGGGGTTACTGCTGCTGAGTCAGCTCTCACTGCAGCCAGCTGATGTCTCTGCCTCGGCCAGCCAGTCCTCCTGCCCTCCCCATGGGAGCCTTTCATCCCAGTGCCCTGGTGCACGCCTCCACTTACTTGGCCACTACTTCTTGAGGACAATTCCTGCATCCTCTGAAAGATGACTCACAAGGGAAGCGTCCCTCTGGTGTCAATATTCTCTCACTACTGTTTCCCAGAAGCTCCAATGTAGCACTATCCTGGGCTTCAGAGCAAGCCCACACTCACCCTTCAGGATTTTAGTTTTAAATATATCCTCCTCCAAAGTCTGGGTCTTCTGAAACTCAACAATTCCATCTGCAGTCCCCTGCCAACACTTCCTGCAGAAGGTCAGGAAAATGTTGGCTGTGTTGTTCCCACTAATGATTATGTACTGCCCCTTGTGGCACACCACAATGGACCCTGAGCATCTTAAGCAGTGGTCCAGCAAATTGAACCTATGGGCATCTTAAGCATCTTATCTTAATGACTGGATCCTCAGCCACTGCCTGGCTCCAGAATCCCTTGGAGGAGGCATTGTGGTGAAGTTCTCAGGCCTTTGTAAAACTTCCCAAGTGATTCTAGTATTCAGTGAGAATGGAGAATAACTGCCAAAGAGCCACTGCCCCTGGGGGAGGTGTCGTTAGTCATTTTTATGTCCTTTTCATGGTTTGGATATTTCTCTTTCTCACTTTGGCTTGCCACATTGAAGCCCATGTTTGGAACTTATGGGTGATACACAACTTTGTGAGGTTTATTACAAGAGTCTTTGATTAGCAGCTCTAACTGCTTGCAGGGGCAGTTGCAAACTTGGAAATTTTACCATGGCTCTTAAAATATGTGTTAATATTTAATAAAAATGGCCATATCTGTGGGGCTCAGGGAGTACCACTGTTAGCTGTTCCTCATTCAGAAAGGTGTTTACTTTTCTGACTTTTTTTTAGGTTTAAGCCTTGACAAATACTCAATTAAAATTTAATAGTTGAATACCAGTTCTTGCTTTAGGGAGGTGTGATAATAAAGTTCTTAGTGCAAATCTCTTGAAAATAATTATAGTAACATGATACAGAATTTTTAAAAAATATCTTTTACACATTCCTGTATAGCTTTTCCCAGGGGTTCTGACTATTTTTGTTAATTATTTTAACCTATTGATGTTTCTCCTATATTGTCCAGTATGGATTTTATTTTTCATTTTATGTTAGCTCCAGTTATTAAATAAATGGGATGCAATGCTCTAAAGAGAGCCTTGCTTTGAAGCTGAGCCTGAAATGATTCTGCCCTGGACTGTGGGAGAGAGGGTCGTCAGGCTGAGGTAGATTCTAACATAAAACTGGAAATGGCTTTGGCATCGTTAAAATGATGATTCCATTGAACAGCTTCTCTTCGGTGTTCTATGGAGGATTCCACATTTTCCATATTGTGTTGGTAGTTATGTTTCACATATCCTTTGGAACAGAAAGAAGGAACTGTATGGTTAAATTCAGTAGGGAGTAGACTAGTCTTCCTAAAATCATGACTCTCCAACTTAATAATGGATTAACAACTCCTTTCTGCTGAGTCAGGTTTAGCTCTTTCTCCTGAAGTTCAAATCTGTCTGTGTTCCAGCCACCTCTGAATCATCTCGTGGGGCTGTGGTTCCAGATATACTCAGCAGAGGCTGTCCGCTGCTGCAGTGGCACAGTTCTGCAGCCTCTTGCTGGACAGATCATGAGCTCTGCACTCCTGTCTTTGCTCCTGACCTTGACCAAGCTCAGGATTCTTTTCTCCCTTCTGTTCAAAGACCAGCTGCCGTTTCGTTCTTCCCAGGAGCCCTTGACTGAATGTCTTCTTCAAGCTTAATGTCTGTGAAATTTTGACAGTTAATTATACTTACTACCGTTTTGTCCTTCCCTTGTTTCTAAGTCTTATTTTCTCAGCTAGATTAAAACTTCTTGAAAATGCACTGATTCTAATATTTTTCTATGATATCACCTAGGACTCATAATTTCAAAAACACTAAGTGATCGGAGAGATTCAATATTCCAAAATATTCCAAATTCTAGCAAAGTCCTCTGCTTTTGAGCTTCCAAATGAGTTCTTAGGTCCCGCCTGCTACTTAGGTGTTGTTTTTTCTTAATTGTCACTTATAGGAATCAATAAGTACAAAAAAAAATAGCAAGAAAGTGAAATGACCTCATTTGTGAAAGAAAGTTCAGTTCAGTTCAGTTCAGTCGCTCAGTCGTGTCTGACTCTTTGCGACCCCATGAATCGCAGCACGCCAGGCCTCCGTGTCCATCACCAACTCCCGGAGTTCACTCAGACTCACGTCCATCGAGTCAGTGATGCCATCCAGCCATCTCATCCTCTGTTGTCCCCTTCTCCTCCTGCCCCCAATCCCTCCCAGCATCAGAGTCTTTTCCAATGAGTCAATTCTTCACATGAGGTGGCCAAAGTATTGGAGTTACAGCTTCAGCATCATTCCTTCCAAAGAATACTCAGGGCTGATCTCCTTTAGAATGGACTGCTTGGATCTCCTTGCAGTTCAAAAGACTCTCAAGAGTCTTCTCCAACACCACAGTTCAAAAGCATCAGTTCTTCAGCGCTGAGCTTTCTTCACAGTCCAACTCTCACATCCATACATGACCACTGGAAAAACCATAGACTTGACTAGATGGACTTTAGTCGGCAAAGTAATGTCTCTGCTTTTGAATATACTGTCTAGGTTGGTCATAACTTTTCTTCCAAGGAGTAAGTGTCTTTTAATTTCATGGCTGCAATCACCATCTGCAGTGATTTTGGAGCCCCCAAAAATAAAGTCTGACACTGTTTCCACTGTTTCCCCATCTATTTCCTATGAAGTGATGGGACAAGATGCCATGATCTTTGTTTTCTGAATGTTGAGCTTTAAGCCAACTTTTTCACTCTCCACTTTCACTTTCATCAAGAGGCTTTTTAGTTCCTCTTCACTTTCTGCCATAAGGGTGGTGTCATCTGCATATCTTAGGTTATTGATATTTCTCCAGGCAATCTTGATTCCAGCTTGTGNTCTTCTTTGGAGAAATGTCTATTTAGTTCTTTGGCCCATTTTTTGATTGGGTCATTTATTTTTCTGGAGTTGAGCTGCATAAGCTGCTTGTATATTTTTGAGATTAGTTGTTTGTCAGTTGCTTCATTTGCTATTATTTTCTCCCATTCAGAAGGCTGTCTTTTCACCTTGCTTATAGTTTCCTTTGTTGTGCAGAAGCTTTTAATTTTAATTAGATCCCATTTGTTTATTTTTGCTTTTATTTCCAGTATTCTGGGAGGTGGATCATAGAGGATCCTGCTGTGATTTATGTCAGAGAGTGTTTTGCCTATGTTCTCCTCTAGGAGTTTTATAGTTTCTTGTCTTATGTTTAGATCTTTAATCCATTTTGAGTTTATTTTTGTGTATGGTGTTTGAAAGTGATCTAGTTTCATTCTTTTACAAGTGGTTGACCAGTTTTCCCAGGAGTAAGCATCTTTTAATTTCATGGCTGCAGTCACCATCTGAAGTGATTCTGGAGCTCCCCAAAATAAAGTCTGACACTGTTTCCACTGTTTCCCCATCTATTTCCCATGAAGTGATGGGACCAGATGCCATGATCTTCGTTTTCTGAATGTTGAGCTTTAAGCCAACTTTTTCACTCTCCTCTTTCCCTTTCATCAAGAGGTTTTTTAGTTCCTCTTCACTTTCTGCCATAAGAGTGGTGTCATCTGCGTATCTGAGGTTATTGATATTTCTCCTGGCAATCTTGATTCCCCCTTGTGTTTCTTCCAGTCCAGCATTTCTCATGGTGTACTCTGCATATAAGTTAAATAAGCAAGGTGACAATATACAGCCTTGACATACTCTTTTTCCTATTTGGAACCACTCTATTGTTCCATGTCCAGTTCTAACTGTTGCTTCCTGGCCTGCATACAGATTTCTCAAGAGGCAGGACAGGTGGTCTGGGATTCCCATCTCTTTCAGAATTTTCCACAGTTTATTGCGATTCACACAGTCAAAGGCTTTGGCATTGTCAATAAAGCTGAAATATATGTTTTTCTGGAACTCTCTTTCTTTTTCCATGATCCAGCAGATGTTGGCAATTTGATCTCTGGTTCCTCTGCCTTTTCTAAAACCAGCTTGAACATCAGGAAGTTCACAGTTCACGTATTGCTGAAGTCTGGCTTGGAGAATTTTGAGCATTATTTTACTAGTGTGGGAGATTAGTGCAATTGTGCACGAGTTTGAGCATCCTTTTGCATTGTCTTTCTTTGGGATTGAAATGAAAACTGACCTCTTCCAGTCCTGTGGCCACTGCTGAGTTTTCCAAATTTGCTGGCATATTGAGTGCAGCACTTTCACAGCATCATCTTTCAGGATTTGAAATAGCTCAACTGGAATTCCATCACCTCCACTAGCTTTGTTCATAGTGATGCTTTCTAAGGCCCATTTGACTTCACATTCCAGGATGTCTGGCTCTAGGTGAGTGATGACACCATTGTGGTTATCTGGGTCATGAAGATCTTTTTTGTACAGTTCTTCTGTGTGTTCTTGCCATCTCTTCTCAATATCTTCTGCTTCTGTTAGGTCCAGACCATTTCTGTCCTTTATCGAGCCCATATTTGCATGAAATGTTCCCTTGGTATCTCTAATTTTCTTGAAGAGATCTCTAGTCTTTCCCATTCTGTTCCTTTCCTCTATTTCTACTGGCTCTAGGTGAGTGATCACACCATCGTGATTATCTTGGTCATGAAGATCTTTTTTGTATAGTTCTTCTGTGTATTCTTGCCACCTCTCTTTAATATCTTCTGCTTCTGTTAAGTCCATACCATTTCTGTCCTTTATCGAGCCCATCTTTGCATGAAATGTTCCCTTGATGTCTCTAATTTTCTTGAAGAGATCTCTAGTCTTTCCCATTCTGTTCTTTTCCTCTATTTCTTTGCATTGATCACTGAAGAAGGCTTTCTTATCTCTTCTTGCTATTCTTTGGAACTCTGCATTTAGATGCTTGTATCTTTCCTTTTCTCCTTTGCTTTTTGCTTCTTTTCTTTCACAGCTATTTGTAAGGCCTCCCCAGACAGCCATTTTGCTTTTTTGCATTTCTTTGCCATGGGGATGGTCTTGATCCCTGTCTCCTGTACAATGTCATGAACCTCAGCCCATAGTTCACCAGGCACTCTATCTATCAGATCAAGTCCCTTAAATCTATTTCTTATTTCCACTGTATAATCATAAGGGATTTGATTTAGGTCATACCTGAATGGTCTAGTGTGTTCCCTACTTTCTCCAATTTCAGTCTGAATTTGGCAATACTGAGGTCATGATCTGAGCCACAGTTAGCTCCTGGTCTTGTTTTTGCTGACTGTATAGAGCTTCTTCATCTTTGGCTGCAAACAACATAATCAATCTGATTTCAGTGTTGATCATCTGGTGATGTCCATGAGTAGAGTCTTCTCTTGGGTTGTTGGAAGAAGGTGTTTGCTATGAGCAGTACATTTTCTTGGCAAAACTCTATTAGTCTTTGCCCTGCTTCATTCCACATTCCAAGGCCAAATTTGCCTGTTACTCCAGGTGTTTCTTGACTTCCTACTTTTGCATTCCAGTCCCCTATAATGAGAAGGACATCTTTTTTGGGTGTTAGTTCTAAAAGGTCTTGTAGGTCTTCATAGAACCATTCAACTTCAGCTTCTTTGGTGTTACTCGTTGGGGCATAGACTTGGATAACTGTGATATTGAATGGTTTGCCTTGGAAACGAACAGAGATCATTCTGTCATTTTTGAGATTGCATCCAAGTACTGCATTTCAGACTGTTTTGTTGACCATAATGGCTACTCCATTTCTTCTGACAGATTCCTGCCCACAGTAGTAGATATAATGGTCGTCTGAGTTAAAATCATCCATTCCAGTCCATTTTAGTTCGCTGATTCCTAGAATGTCAACGTTCACTCTCGCCGTCTCCTGTTTTGACCACTTCTAAGTTGCCTTGATTCATGGACCTGACATTCCAGGTTCCTATGCAATATTGCTCTTTACAGCATCGGACTTTGCTTCTATCACCAGTCACATCCACAACTGGGTATTGTTTTTGCTTTGGCTCCATCCCTTCATTCTTTCTGGAGTTGTTTCTCCACTGCTCTCCAGTAGCATATTGGGCACCTACCGACCTGGGGAGTTCCTCTTTCAGTATCCTATCATTTTGCCTTTTCGTACTTTGTCCTTTTCTCCAAGAGGAATTAAACCATCTGTGATTTTAGTGAACCAACCTAAGAAGTGAATGTTCAAAAATAAAAATGATAGTAATGTAAAATGAAGCAAATCTCAGCATTAGAACAATTTTCAAAGATCACATTTTAAGGAACAACTGAATTGCAGTCACTCAGTGCACGTAAATGGGAATGTTTCTGTAGAGCCAATTTAAGGAGGTTTAGTAATTGGAAAGAATTACTCTTCATTCAGTCTCCTGTCTAATTGACCAGTAAATTTTAAAAATTAAGTCAAAATGGGCTTTATTTTGAGAGAATCATCATCTCTATTTTAGAGATGATTCTCTCTTTTGATGGGAAAACATTTGCATTTTAATTATGTGTACTTTTGCATTTTTCACTTTGAAGTCTTCAAGATGGAAGTAATTCTAGAGATTCAAGGGTTAGCCAAATGCATTTTTGTGTTAATGTCTTATAGATCCTCCAAGCCACCCTTGCTCCTGGAACAACCTGAACGAGGCTCACCTCAGTGAGCTCTGATTAGGACAAACTCTGAATACCAATTCTGAACTCTTAAGTTCAAATTCCTGGGAAGAGGGGATGTTGTTGGTCTTGGGCTGGTTGTCCACCTTTGAACTAATTAGCTAGAGTGGAAATGGAAGTCCCTCCATACAAATGCCTGATACCTCGTAACCCAGCCTAAAGAAGAACAGTTCTAGAAATAATGGTATCAGTTTACATGTCTAAGGGTTGTTTGTCCTCAGTCTGATCTCCCAGGGCCAGGACATCTGGACCCAAATTAATTTTGATTTAGGATACACTTAAAAGCATATCCTGTGCTGTGTGTGTTCAGTTGTGTTCAACTCCCTGTGTTCAGGGAGTCTTTGTGACTCCCATGGACTGTAGCCTGCCAGGCTCCTCTGTCCATGGAATTTTCCAGGCAAGAATGCCGGAGCAGTTTGCCATTTCATTCTCCAGGGGGTCTTGCTGGCCCAGGGATCAAAACTGCATCTCTTGTGTCTCCTGCCTTGGCAGGTGGTTTCTTTACCAAAAATCAGTAATTAAAGCTTCTCACTTTCTCAGTTTCTTCTCTGACTTGTCCGTGAATTTCCCAAATTAAAGTTCACTTAGATTCCTTTAAGTGGTAGTGTTGTTCGTGGTCTAAAGCATGGAATAGCTGCAGAAAGAAGTATTGGAATGGCTTGTGAAAACTGTGTGTGTGTCTGTGTCTGTGTATGTGTTTGGGGTTAGGGAAAGCAAAAAAGAGAAGGAAAAGCTAGTACATGTTTAGAGGTAGAGAAGTGGAATTATATCTTCCCGCAGATGTATCAGGATTCTACTCTCCACATGAGTGACACTTGGATCAAAGGTCAGGAGCTAACCTGAATAAATAATTGAACTTTTCTTAGACTGACTGTGTGTTGAGGCAGGGAAAGTTGATGGTATGGTAACATTTGAGTTAATATATGTGGTTTGCTAGGTGGTCAGTGTCTGGAAATATCAGTTCTGACACTCACATACCTTTAAAATGGTCTCAGAATATCAAAACAATTGAGTCATTTGGCTTGAGCTCTGATTATTTATGAGTAATTTGATGGTTTGAAATGATTAACCACTGTTTCACAGGAGAAAACAAACAAGGGCAATATGTTTTAAAGCAGTTATGTCATGTTTTACAATAGAAAATGTTTAGTTTTCAAAATCTGAAATCAAGATTACAAAGTGATACTAGCAGGGAGTCTGAACACCCTTGTGAGCTTAGGTTATTCAACTTGAAAAGCAAAAATTCAAACCCTTACATTTAACATTTGAAACTTTCAGGAGTCCAATTTAGAAGAGTGAATTCCTTCAACAGCTATTTTTTTGAGCCTCTACCTCACTTTATTGAGCTGACAATGGAGACCTAGACTTTTTAAACCCCAGACTCCAATTTGGCAAATAGCCCGAGATTTGCTTTTTTTGGTCAACCATCTAGAACCAAGGAAAAGTATTTCTAACGTTTGCTGTATCCCAAACCAAATAATGGTTTGGGATATATTCTTTTATGATGTCAACTTACTTCAGTATCATGCCTTAATTTCACTGTAGTTTGTTTTAATAATAAAAAGGAATCAGCTGCAATACAAGTTAAAATCTCACTCAGTACTTACTTTTCTTTGGTGTTTTTAAGGAGCGACGCAAATTTGGTCCCTTAGGATGGAATATTCCTTATGAATTCAATTCTGCCGACTTTTCAGCCAGCGTTCAGTTTATTCAGAATCACCTTGATGAATGTGACATTAAGAAAGTGAGTGAAATTATTTCTTTTTGTTTGTTTGTTTTCATTGCTGTCTTTATTTTTTTTAATTTTTATTTTTACTTTATTTTACTTTACATTACTGTATTGGTTTTGCCATACATTGACATGAATCCGTCTCAGGTGTACATGAGTTCCCAGTCCTGAACCCCCCCCCACCTCCCACCCCATATCAACTCTGTAGATCATCCCCATGCATCAGTCCCAAGCATCCTGTATCCTATATCGAACATAGACTGGTGATTCGTTTCTTACATGATAGTATACATGTTTCAGTGCCATTCTCCCAAAACATCCCACCCTCTCCCTCTCCCTCAGAGTCCAAAAGTCCGTTCTATACATCTGTGTCTCTTTTGCTGTCTCACATATAGGGTTATCATTACCATGTTTCTAAATTTCATATATATGTGTTAGTATACTGTATTGGTGTTTTTTTTTTCTGGGTTACTTCACTCTGTATAATCGGCTCCAGTTTCATCCACCTCATTAGTACTGATTCAAATGTATTCTTTTTAATGGCTGAGTAATACTCCATTGTGTGTATGTACCACAGCTTTCTCATCCATTCATCTGCTGATGGACATCTAGGTTGCTTCCATGTCCTGGCTATTATAAACAGTGCTGCATTGAACATTGAGGTACACGTGTCTCTTTCAATTCTGGTTTCCTCGTTGTGTATGCCCAGCAGTGGGATTGCTGGGTCTTATGGCAGTTCTATTTGCAATATTTTAAGGAATCTCCACACTGTTTTCCATAGTGGCTACACTAGTTTGCATTCCCACCAACAGTGTAAGAGGGTTCCCTTTTCTCCACACCGTCTCCAGCATTTATTGCTTGCAGACTTTTGGATCGCAGCCATCTGACTGGTGTGAAATGGTACCTCATTGTGATCTTGATTTGCATTTCTCTGATAATGAGTGATGTTGAGCATCTTTTCATGTATTTGTTAGCCATCCGTATGTCTTCTTTGGAGAAGTGTCTATTTAGTTCTTTGGCCCATTTTTTGATTGGGTCGTTTATTTTTCTGGAATTGAGCTGCATAAGTTGCTTGTAAATTTTTGAGATTAGTTGTTTGTCAGTTGCTTCATTTGCTATTATTTTCTCCCATTCTGAAGGCTGTCTTTTCACCTTGCTTATAGTTTCCTTTGTTGTGCAGAAGCTTTTCATTTTAATTAGATCCCATTTGTTTATGTTTGTTTGTTTTCATTGCTGTCTTTAAATCAAAGTTCTAGAGACATTCACAGTCTGGGATATGCAGTGACCCTGCTAACATTCCCCCCAGTTCTTCCAAAAGGGTTCAGTCATTCCACTCCCCTGTTTACTGGTCTAGCCGTTTCCAGTCACACCTCTACTGCCCATCAGAGTGCACTGGGCTCTCCATTTCACACTTGTGCTCCCCACCCTCACCCTACCTCTGTTTCTCCCAACCACATGCACAAGCGTCAGAGCTGTGATGGATGAACTCGTTGTTTTCAGAAACAGCACAGCCTTCTTCACGTCACACCCCAGTGCCTCAGTGTACTTCCGGAGAAAGTGTACCTTGAGTCAGACTTTCCTTCCTTCACCTCACTCATGCTACCTCAGAATCCTCAGAAGTGAGAATGTTATCTCCCAGCCCATGTGAAATTTCCTTTGCACCTTAAATCATATTTTAACAGATGCTATGCAGATAAATAGCAGTGATTTGTAACAACAATCACTGGTCGTGTAGCACTTCACAGTTTTCAAGGTGCTCATGCTTGCAGGCTCTCATTTTTAGTTTCACTACTGAGTGAGGCAGATAGAGAAGGCATTACCATCATCCCTGTTTTACTGATGAGGTACTGGGCTAAGGGCTTCCCTGATGGCTCAGATGGTAAAGAATCCACCTGAAATGCAGGGACCTGGATCAGGAAGATCCCCTGGAGAAGGGAATGACCACCCCCTCCAGTATTCTTGCCTAGAGAATCCCATGGACAGAGGAACTTGGCAGGCTGCAGTCCATGGGGTTTCAAAGAGACGGACAGGACTGAATGACTAACACTAGGCTAAAGAGAATAGTGGACTTCCTCAGGGTCACTGAACTAAGAACACAAACTCAGTTCTTTCATATGTGTTCCAAGGAATTCGAAATCTGGTTTTTATTCTGTGATTTTGAGCAAGTTTATGAGCCTCTCAGAACCTGTTTTTTCATCTATAAAATGGTCGTGGTTTCCAAGAGGAATAAACAAGTTAGTATTTGTGCGTGAAACCACAATGTATGGTGTGTAGTCAGGGCTCAGTAAATACGAGTTGCCGGTTGTCTCTCCCCCTCTTCCTTCTCACAGTAGATACCTTCTCACAAAGATAACCATAGATTCTACAGTACCACTATGATGAGGGTGAGCCATGATGAATTGTTATCTGGCTAGGGGAGAAATCTAGAATCAAACCATCATTTTTCCTAGAAATTACAAAGAGATATTAAATTTGAGTATGATATTTTGATGAAAAAATTATATGGGTTCGTATCTGTGATTGTTTATCATTTTTGTATGTACAAATGACAGTTATCTTGAAATAGTTGCTTTGAAAGGCAATGTAGCTGAAAAATAAAATTTTAACCAAGAGAAAGTAAATAAAAATCAAGCATCCTTACTTCTCCTACCCCAAATATATTGAAACGTTTTTAAAATAAAGAACTATTAATATCTGAAATGTTGCTACTATAAGATTGCTATGGAAATTAATAAATGCTTTGATGTAGTCATAGCTCACACAATGAGTCAGAGGAAGATTTCACTGTAGAAAAACCTTGTGAATAATTTTCCAGATGTTCTCATACAGATTCAGAAAATATATTACTAAGAAAGCATATTCAAGCATTGATTACTTGATTTTTCTCCTTTCCTCATTAAACATGAGTTTTTTCTGCTCTAACAGCTGGCATTACTATAATGAACATAATAGGTAATTACATTCACAGACTGAAAAATAATCTTCTTTTCCCTCTACTTTTAAATAATCAATGAGCAATATATTCACTGATGTTTAGTATTGTAAGTTTTTCTTTGATGAACAAACCATAGCAATTCCAGTCGTGTAAGAGCAAAAGAGTTATTAATATAAGATAATGAGTAATTTTAAATGCAGTCTAGCTAGTGCTTCCTTTTTCAGAGCTTTCTTTTAGAGAAAGAATCGAAATGTTTAGAATTATTTGTTTGGGTTGACAATGAATAACTCTTTTCTATTTTTTAATAAAGGGTGTGTCGTGGAATACCGTTCGGTACATGATTGGAGAGGTGCAGTATGGGGGCAGAGTCACTGACGACTTTGATAAACGTCTACTTAACTGCTTTGCTAGAGTAAGTCAACTTAGAAAAAAATACCATAGATACACATCTCATTGCATCTTCCTATTAAATAAGAATATTTTTGGTTCGTAATAGGTAAGCCAAACTGAAAGGGAAAAAATATAGAGCAGAGCCGCTGAAAAGAATCGGCCAACCAAACCAAAACCAAACCAACTAGCAATCTACTTGTGGTCCAGAACAGAACAAAGGTCAACTCTCTATGATCTGTAATCTTCTCCTGTATAGACTAGCTGCTCATGTCCTCCTCCCCTCCTATAAAAATATTGGACATAATTCCTCTGCCTTTTCCTCTGATTGCAAGTCTTCAGGGCAATTTCAAGCCCCAAGATAAGTGACTGGAGAATGAGCTAAAATTTGAGTTTTCTCATCTCTTTCCATTAGGACAGATAGTTGAAAATTGATGAAGTGTTGTGTTTTTTTTTTTCTCAGTGCCCAGTAAAATCTGCATAGGTCATATGAGTAAACATTTTCTAGAAACTATTATCTCTCAGCAATTCTAGCTTTCACACCAAGGATGAATGGTATAAGTACATCTGCTGCTGCTGCTGCTGCCAGTCACTTCAGTCATGTCCGACTCATAGACAGCAGCCCCTAGACGGCAGCCCACCAGGCTCCTCCGTCCCTGGGATTCTTCAGGCAAGAATCTACCAGGCTCAAATTGTTCTTAAAACTTTTACATGTTAAAGATGCAATATACATTACCTAAGTGGAAAAAAAAATCAGATATAGGAGTATTTTATGGTTATTTGGGTTCTTTGTATTAGGATCTAAATTGGTAATTAGATTTTTTTCCCACTTTAACAAAATTGAGACTTCAACAACAAAGCATAAGCTCTGGGGATATTTTAGTAAACTGGAGGTTGAGCAGAAATCTGAATTGTTTTTCAACCTTTACTAAGGTTTTTCTTGAAACTGTATTTGGAGAAAGGTGGATGATGATGTGTTGGTAAGGATATGCAGAAGCAGATCTCTAGGGAAGTAATTGAACAAAACTTAACCAAAATTAAGTATTTTGAGTAGATACATCCCAGAACATTTCTAGGAAACAAAAGAAAACCCACATATGGATATGTAAAGAAATGTTGTGGCAAGACTGCACAGAGCTGCAGGTGACCATTGTCGGTTGGGTTCTCCAGAAGTGGACTCTTAGATGGATTCTGCCTGTGGTCCTCCCTTCCCCCAAGGGCATGATCTTGGTTGAGGCAGCTCCCTTCCAGGGTGATTCCTGGGAGGGACAATGTTGTGAGCCCTCAGTAGCCAGTACTCCAGACAGCTGGGGGAGCCAGTGCCTGGGTCCTGGAGAAGGATTTGGTGGCACATCACAGCATCCACTGTGGAGATGAATAAGCCTAAGAGAATAGATAAGAAGCCTGAGAGAATAGAAGAAGAGAAAGCAGTGGCACCCCACTCCAGTACTCTTGCCTGGAAAATCCCATGGATGGAGGAGCCTGGTGGGCTGCAGTCCATGGGGTCGCTACTAGTTGGACACGACTGAGCGACTTCACTTTCACTTTTCACTCTCATGCATTGGAGAAGGAAATGGTAACCCACTCCAGTGTTCTTGCCTGGAGAATCCCAGGGACGGAGGACCCTGGTGGGCTGCCATCTATGGGGTGCACAGAGTCGGACATGACTGAAGCGACTTAACAGTAGCAGTAGCAGCAGTGGGTGAGCACATGTATTGCCATCGCTCACCCTTCAAAGGTACACTGGTGGCACTGAGTCATATCACAGGTGTATGATGGGACTACTCTCTGAACCAGAATCCCACTCTTGAGTGTACGTTGCAGATTAATTCTGAGTAATTCTCAGACAGGTTTGTGGACATGTACAAAGACGTTATCGTAGTATTGTTTGGGAGAGTGGAAAGTTGAAAGCAACCTGGGGGTCTGTCAGGCTGAGGAGTTAGAGGAGTTAAATGAGGAGCTGGAGGAGGAATAGAGGAGTTAAATGTTTGTGCCTGTCATGGAGGACAATCCAGCACCTGGAAGAAATGGTCCATATGACATCAGGCATAAAGCTTAGGAACATAGCGTTGAGTGCAGAGCTTTCAAAAATAAAACGAGACCTATAGAGTGGTACCTGTATAATTTCTCAAGGATAAATACATACTTTCAAGGACATATATCAAGTATATTTAAATAGAAGCCCCCAAAGAGGAGACTAGCAGTGTATATAAGGGCTAAATGGGAAAAACTAAAATGAAAAGGGTCTAGAGACCTGAAAATAACAAACTACATGAATATGATGAACTTGTCTCTGTATCTGAGATTTAAAGGAGAGAGAAAAAAAGGGATGCCTTAGTAAGCATATTTGTTAGAATAATTGTACAAGTACCTAAATTGGAGTTTTGGCCCTGGAGACTGTGAAAAGTGGATAGATTCTGGACATATTGTACAGATACCACCAGCAGAATGCTGATGGGGAAGGAAGGGGTGGGGTCAAGGATTACTCTTAGTTTTGACCTAAGTAATTGGATGGAGAATGGGATTATTTACAGAGAAGAGAAAGAATTTCTGGGAAAAGAAATTTCACTGGGGGTGGAAATTTCCTAAGTTTTGTTTTTATATGCATATGTCATCTGTTTTCATTATGTAACCTATGAGATGCCTACTGGGCATCCAAGTGGAGATGTCAACACTGGAAGTAGGGCAGGGACTTCACCTGTTTGCATCCATGTACCTGGCATGGATCTCTCACATAGTAGGCACTCAACAAATATTTGTTGAATAAGAGAGTGGATGAAGATAAACAGGCAGTTGGATTTACAGGGTGGAGCTCAGGAGAGAGCCCAGGGCTGGAGAAAAGGATTTGGAATTTGTCATATGTAGATGGCATTTAAAGTCAGGAGATGAGATGAGATCATCATCTGAGAAGAAAGTGTAGAGAAAAGGATGAAAAAAGAAAAGAAACTGAGGACAAATTCCTGAGTGCTTTAATATACGTTAATGTATCAAAAAAGAAGAAATGTCACCTGAGAGAGGTCAAGGAAGATAAGGAAAGGGAACTGACCTTTATTGACCTTTAATACTGATTATTTAGTATTTGCCTGATATAAAAAAATTTACTTACTTTAAAAAAGACATGGGTTTTTATTTCCAGTATTCTAGGAGGTGGGTCATAGAGGATCCTGCTGTGATTTATGTCAGAGAGTGTTTTGCCTATGTTCCTCTCTAGGAGTTTTATAGTTTCTTGTCTTACGTTTAGATCTTTAATCCATTTTGAGTTTATTTTTGTGTATGGGGTTAGAAAGTGATCTAATTTCATTCTTTTACAAGTGGTTGTCCAGTTTTCCCAGCACCACTTGTTAAAAAGATTGTCTTTAATCCACTGTACATTCTTGCCTCCTTTGTCGAAGATAAGCTGTCCATAGGTGTGTGGATTTATCTCTGGGCTTTCTATTTTGTTCCATTGATCTATATTTCTGTCTTTGTGCCAGTACCATACTGTCTTGATGACTGTGGCTTTGTAGTAAAGCCTGAAGTCAGGCAGGTTGATTCCTCCAGTTCCATTCTTCTTTCTCAAGATGGCTTTGGCTATTCGAGGTTTTTTGTGTTTCCATACAAATTGTGAAATTATTTGTTCTAGCTCTGTGAAAAATACCGCTGGTATCTTGATAGGAATTGCATTGAATCTGTAGATTGCTTTGGGTAGTATACTCATTTTCACTATATTGATTCTTC